>SJYA01002734.1:2700030-2717953 GCA_006410615.1 Neotragus moschatus | reverse complement strand
GCATCTCTACAGTTTGCTACAGTTATAGTATCTTGTAGAATGGAGAAGGCGATGGCACCCCACTCCAGTGCTCTTGCCTGGAAACTCCCACGGACGGAGGAGCCTGGTGGGCTGCAGTCCGTGGGATCGCAAAGAGTCGGACACAACTGAGCGACTTCACTTTCCCTTTTCACTTTCATGCACTGGAGAAGGAAATGGCAACCCACTCCAGTGTTCTTGCCTGGAGAATCCCAGGGACGGGGGAGCCTGGTGGGCTGCCGTCTCTGGGGTCGCACAGAGTCGGACACGACTGAAGCAACAGCAACAGCAGCAGCAGCATGGAGTCTTTCCAGACTAGAGGTGTGACTGGCTAAAGAGATGTCAAGTTATTCTGGAAAGAAGCAGGAAATCAGTGGGCAAGCTCCTTCCCCTTTCTGGCGGCCTCAACTATGCTTACCTTTAAAATGGGTATAATCTACACATGACAAGGCCACTGGGAGCTTCACTGAGATAAAATAGGTTAACAAATGAGGGAAATGTACATTTGACATATAGGACGTGCTTAATAAACAGTGCCTTCACTTTCCTCTGCAGATTATCCATATAATGTGTGACATCTAGAACTAGACACTGTCTCAGGATAGTCTGCACACTATATTATTATATCTGAGATAACCACCTCTCTCATTTCTAGTAAGGAAGCCTCAAGCTGCCTCAGTATCTACCACTGAATAAAAGCACAAAGTGATTTTTTTCCTTTTTTTTTTTTTTTTACATCAACTACAGCTCAGCTATATGTCCTACATTTTTTACTGATATAATTGATGATCCAGATTCAAGTCCTGGATTTGTCAACCATCCCAGTTAATCCTATTTTACTAGACTGAGGTCAAAGCTCTAGTCCAGAAAGATGATTTAAAAGCTGTCATCTGTCCTCAAAGAGCTGTCTGGAGCTCTTTGTTTTTCAAATTGTGGTCTTCTTAACCACCTGAACCAGAATTAACTAGTTGATTGTTTAAAATGCAGGTTCCTGGGGGCCCCCATTCTAGACTTTTAAAACCAGACTGCCTGGGAGCAGGGCCCAGCAATCAGCATTCTCAGCAAACTCCCTAGGGGATACTCATGCCCAGTAAAGTTTGCAAATCAACTCTCCCGCCATTATTTTGACCATAGGTTCTTGGACCACCTGCATTAGAATCTTCTGGATGCCTGTTAGAAACACGGTTTCTGAGCATCACCCACGGCTAAGGAATTTTAATCTGCAGACTCGGGAGAGAGGATGTTCAGCAGGATCTCCAGATGACTCTGACCCACGATGAAAACTGATCCCCGTGAGCCTGATGAACTTAAAGCCAGGCTCTGTGATTGTGCCTGCAGAAGAGCTGTCTGGAGAGATGAGAGCAGCCATTCTTGAGCACACGAGAATCGGATGCAATAGGTCTGGGAGGCACCTGGCAATTTCTGTTTCTAACAAGCTTCTAGACGGTATAGACATCACCCATCTGCAGATCACACTTTGAGTAACACTGGTGTAAAACTGGTATTATTCTATATTTTTAATGTACCTCCATATAGAGAATCCATACAAATCTTACTGAAACAAAAATGGCCATGTCTTTTTTTGGTTGCTATGTCTTTTAAATCTCCTTTAATCCAGAAAAGTTTTGCATGTATTGGATGTTTTGCAGTTGTGTGTTGAATACACAGTACAAAACATTTTACCATTTTAATCTTTTTTTTTCATTTTAATAATTTTAAAGTATACAATTCAGTGAGTATTTCATACATTTACAATGTTGTGGACCAATCACCACTATTTAGTTCCAGAACTTTATCACCAAAAAAGGAAACTTAACACCCTTGGGTCAATCACTTCCAACTCCTGGCTTCTCTGAATCCCTGGCAACCACTAATCTCCTTTCTTTATATATAGATTTACAAATTCTGGACATTTCATAGAAATGGAATCATATAGGGAACTTCCCTGATGGTTCAGTGGGTAAAACTCCATGCTCCCAACACAAGGGGCTAGAGTTTGATCCCTGGGATCTGGGAACTAGAACCCACATCCCACAACTAAAAAAAATCCTACATGCTACAACTAAGACCCAGTACAGCCAAATAAATAAATAAACATTTTTAAATACATAAATAAGTGGAATCATATAAGATGTGGCCTTTTGAGTCTAGTTTCCTTCATTGAGCAACATGTTTTTAAGGTCCGTCCATGTTGCCTCATCATCAGTCTCTCATTCGTTTTTATGGTTGAACAATGTTCCACTGTGTGGCTAGACTGCATTGCTGATCAAATTCATTAGCTTCTGCCTTGTAACTCGTGACTAGTGCTTGGATAAACACACACATACAGCTTTTGTTTACACATCTGTTATCAGTTCTTTGGGGTATATATGTAGCAGTGGGTCATATGGTAACTCCGTTTAACTTACTGAGGAACTGCCTTGCTGTCTCCCATAGGATGTGCCATTTTCCATTCCAGTCAGCAGTGTGGAGGAGCTGCAGTTTCTCGACATGCTCACCAGCACTTGTTTTGGGTTTTTTTGTTGTTGGCACTATTGTTGTGGCCAGCCTAGTGGGCGTGAGCTGTATCTCATTCTGGGTTTGATTTGGTGTTTCCCTAATGGCTAATGACATGAGTATCATTTGTGCTCAAGTACTTGCTGATCATTTATATATCTTCTTTGGAGAAATATTCAAGTCCTTTACCCATGTTCTAACTGACTTGTCTTTTTGTTGAGTGCTGGTGGTTCAGAGGGTAAAGAATCTGCCTGCAATGCAGGAGACCAGGTTTGATCCCTAGATGGGGGAGATCTCCTGGAGGAGGAAATGGAAACCCCCTCCAGTATTCTTGCCTGGAGAACTCCATGGACAGAGGAGCCTGGCAGGCTACAGTCCACGGGGTTGCAAAGAGTTGGACATGCCTGAGCGACTCTCCCTTCACTTCAAGAGATATTAATGTAGTCTTGATAGGAGATCAGTATCAAATCCAAGATGAAACATTTTGTCCTACTTTGTGGGTTGTCTCTTTGCTCCCTCCATAGGCCACACCACTTTGAAGCCTCATTCAATTCCAGGGTGATGACAGGACTACACAAGCTGATAACAGACATGGGCTATGAATGCAGCCAGGCAAAAGTTCTCAGAGAAACTGAGGCCCAGAGGGTTACAGCAGCCGTTCTCAGGTCATGTGTGAACTCACCAGTATTGGAAGGGTCTGATGGAACACTGAGTTTACTCCCCCAAACCCAACAAGCACGTGCAAATATACACAAAGAGATGATGCCACTTCATATCTGGAATATCAAGGACACTGACATACACCCATACAAAGCCACCTCTTTTCAAAGATAAAACACATCTACAGAATTCAATGCATTCAAAGTTAGATTTTCAGCACTGGACAAATTTTTCCATTAAAATTCNTCTGGGTTTGATTTGGTGTTTCCCTAATGGCTAATGACATGAGTATCATTTGTGCTCAAGTACTTGCTGACCATTTATATATCTCCTTTGGAGAAATATTCAAGTCCTTTACCCATGTTTTAACTGACTTGTCTTTTTGTTGAGCACTGGTGGTTCAGAGGGTAAAGAATCTGCCTGCAATGCAGGAGACCAGGTTTGATCTCTAGATGGGGGAGATCTCCTGGAGGAGGAAATGGAAACCCCCTCCAGTATTCTTGCCTGGAGAACTCCATGGACAGAGGAGCCNTACAAAACAGGAATATACTCACAGACATAGAGAACAAACTTATGTTTACCAAAGGAGAAAGGGGGGCAGGGATAAACTGGGAGTTTGGGATTAAAATATACACACAACTATGTATCTAGAATAGATAACCAATAAGGATCTAATGTGTAAAACTGGGAACTATACTCAATGTCCTGCAATAACCCGTAATAGAAAGGAGTTGAAAAAAGAATACACACACACACACACACATATATATAAAACTGAGTCTGTTTGCTATGCACCTGAAACTAAGCCAGCATTGTAAATCAATTATATTTCAACAAAGAAAAATTCTGAAAAGAAAGAACACAGTGCCCTCACTCTCCACGGGACCATCTGCTTGGATCAGATAACCTCTCTAGGAGGCACACTGCTGTCAATTCATGCATCGCTGTGTGTGAGCCTCCGTACCTATTCGAATCCTTTTGATTGTGAGCAACGGAAGACGCAAGCCAACATCTTCAACAATAAAGGCATGCATTATTCCCCCCATTAGGAAGTGCAGAGGACCCAGAGTCAGTTCAGAAGCTCAGTGATGGCATCCTGGGCCACATTTTCGCAGCCAAGTTTTCGCTCTGCCATGGTCTCACTATGCCTCTCACTGTCTCACATGGAAATACGATTCGTCACAAGAAAGGGACTTTTCCTACTGTTACTGTGCAAAGCAGCCCACTTCATGACGATTTCCCTTCATATTTCACTGGCCAGAAATTGGTCCCAAGACCCTTACAATTAGGCAAAAGTAAAAATTTTTTTCTTTTTAAAAAGAGAATTGCTTGGACTAGATCCATTATGGGGAATGAAGCAAGTATCACTGTGCCTGGTGCACAGCTCTCTGGAAAAGGGCAGGAGTGAATTATTAGGGACTCTGCCAGCCAGGAAAGGAGGGGGCAGGTGAGGAACAGATATCGGTCAACGGTCTGCTGCAGTGGTCATGCCCCGGGCATACAGCAAGAGCTCCATAAATGTTTCCTGAGTGAGGAAAAAGAACAAGCACATCAAGAAGGTTACCAAAGGTGAAGCAGCAGAGCCGCCGTGGCCACGTCTTCAACATAACCCTTTGAGTCTAAGCAATAGGCACCCATTTAAAATAGTCTCGGAGAAGATTAAGTATATTTTACTGGTTCCCATTATTGAGAAGTCGGACATTGTACTGGCTTTGAGACATGGCTGTATTGTATCCAGGTACTCAAATAATATTTTCAGGAACCTGTCTCAGTTCATCTCTGGACTCTGCTTTTCATGGGATGGTCAAAGGCAGTTGCAGCCCCAAGTGCTCCCAACTCAACAACCCCAGGAGAAAGGATACCGTCTTCCCCAATTTTCCAGCCCAAGTCCCTGACCATCTAATGCTCAATGGCCTGCCTCAGACAGGGACCACCCCAATCCAACTTCTTTGTCCAGAGGGAGGCTGATCGGTCATTTCCATTCACATATCCACCAGATCTGGGTCACGTTACTGCTTCCCTTTGGCATTTTCCAATGTTCCTCACAGCTTCCACCTAATTTTTTCCCTGGCAGGTAGGAACCAAGTGACCAGTCTGTGCATTTCAATAGTTTCTCCTCTCTGGGCTGAACAACAAAAATGACTTTCAAGAATCATTCCAAACCAAGAGCAGGGTAGGTGGTTGGGAAAAGAAATTCCTGTTTAATTAACGGAAACTGGCAGTCTTGAAATGATCTCAGTGGTAGAAACCTCATTTAGCCTAGGTTTAGAACGTGAACACTCGGGAGATTATTAATGAGGTTTGCTTTTCATGGCCACAGTGAAAACAGAGGGGGAGTTAATTGATGCCATTTAGTTAAAATGTGGCAATTTAATCACTGGAAGATTTGTTTGGAGGGGAGAGAGTGGGGACAAGGCCAGGGCATAACCAACCCAGCAGGCACGTTTAAACAGCACACGGCCTAAGGAATCATCTGAGCTGGCTGTCTGCTTGGAGATGGAGTTGGATGAAACACATGACTGAACACAACACACGTGAGTAGGTTTTATGCAACTCAGAACCCACAATCAATGCACTAATTTCAGAAGAATTTCCAAACTGGAGCCATCCTGCACGAGCCTCTGCTAGGCATCAAACATCATCATGTGGTCACGTGACAAAAGTAAGCACACACTGCGACGTAGCTCTGGCAGGGACAGATTCTTTGACCCAATTTTCCCACCGAGGGACCTTTGCCCTTACTGACTGCTCCCCCGCTCCAGGTGCCCCTCCCCATGATCTCTGTGCAGCTGGCTCGTACTTGGTCTTCAATTGTTGTTTATTCAGCAAGTCGTGTCCAGTTCTTTGTGACCCCATGGACTGTAGCAAGCCAGGCTCCTCGGTCCATGGGATTTCCCAGGCAAGAATACTGGAGTGGGTTGTCATTTCCACCTCTAGGGGGTCTTCCTTACCCAGGGATCGAACTCATATCTCCTGCATTGGCAAGAAGGTTCTTTACCACTGAGCCACCAGGGAAGCCCCTGGTCTTCAGACCTCGACCTAAATGTTACTTGATCACAGAAGCCTGACCACAGAACCAATTTCCTGATGTGATGTGAATTCTCAGCATCTCAGTAGCTGATGTGTCTGTGGTCTACTGGCACATTCATAGACTTCTTTATGTCCTGGCTTAAGGATGCCCCATACGACGGAGTACGCTCCAGTTCTGGTCGTCATTATGTGGCCAGTGCCTCCACCAGCAACTGGCACTGGTGAAAGAGGAATCGGTTACCACTGGCATCCCTTAGACATTTTGTCCAGACAGGGACCATGGCTGACTCCTTGCTCCTCTGCCTCCACATCCCTGGACAATCTCATGAATCTTGGCTCCCCACCTTACAGCTATGGGTGTCCTGGAAAACGGTTCATTTCTCTGGGCCACAGTTTCTTCATCTGAACAGCAAGGGTGAGAATAGCATCAACTAACAGAATTCCTGGGAGGGTTACATGGGGTCAAGCACACAGAAAATGAAGGGTCCAGCCCCAGCATCTCACTCAACTCCTTCGGGATTCCAGCATTAATCACATAGATCTGTGGATGTGTGTGTATCAACGGATTGTGAATTCTTCAAGAGGAGAAAAACAGGCAGTTTCTCTTTGTTTTCTAAAGTCTTGCATTTTGCCTCAAACACAGAAGGTGCTCAGTGAATGTTCTGCATTCTGCAAGTTAAATTGTTGCCATTCCAACCTGACCCGGGCATTCGAGGGGCTTCTGTACCCCTTGATATCCAGCTCTCCAGAGAAGGCATATGGCTCGTGCCTTGAGCAAAACATTAGGAAGAAAGGCTGCCAGCCAGAAGAAAGTAATCTTGCCCCGCATTCTCACACCAGACAGAACTGCCTTCAGCCAAAAGTCTAGCGTATGCACTCCACCCTCCTAACCCCTGTTTATCAGGGTGATCACACAGAAGGAACAGGAAATGACATTGGGTTGGTTGTTATCTGGGCCTCATCTCTCTCTGAAATGGACGCATCTTCACACCCACTTCTCAAGCAGAAGTCTGTTACCCCTCCCCCCGGCTAAAATTGTCCAGAAAACACAAGACCTTATGTCCTAGTCTTATGCTGCCTCAAATTGCAAATCCTTCCCTTGTCTAGCCTCAAGGGCTCTGTCAACTTTAAGATCCTGACCACAGGGTCACAGAGAAACCAGACGTGCTAACAAAATATGATTTACTTCCCTGGTTTCTGGTGTGTTTGACAGGAGCCTTCAATTCCCAGAGTCCCCCAGACTCTGAAAATTCCTGTCCTGGTTGCTAACTTCACCACTCAATGGGGCACCGATCATTTTTTCAGACCCCTAAAGTGGCTCCAGAGTCTCATTCCAAGTTCTGACTCCACTTTCCTTTCATCCAACATTATGAATATGCTTCTTTTTTAAAACATATTTTTCTTGGAAAGATCTGTATGTCCTCACTACGGCCTTCCAGATNCTCAATGGGGCACCGATCATTTTTTCAGACCCCTAAAGTGGCTCCAGAGTCTCATTCCAAGTTCTGACTCCACTTTCCTTTCATCCAACATTATGAATATGCTTCTTTTTTAAAACATATTTTTCTTGGAAAGATCTGTATGTCCTCACTACGGCCTTCCAGATTTCACTGGAGCATAATATGCCCCTTAAAAAGTCAACTGCCACCGCCTGGACAGCTTCGATGCAGACGTTTAACAGGGAAGCAACAAGATCCGCTACATCGTTCCAAGATGGTACTGGTGTTGGGAGGGGAGGTGGTGATGGACATATGATCCCAGACATGCCATCTGGAAACCATTCCTCATTCAGCAAGTCGTCATTTATTTGGAATATCAGTTCCATGAATTTTAGGCATGTTTTCTCATTCAGTGGGAAAATGGAAGGAATGGGTCATTGAGACCTTTCATTTTTCTCATTCCTGTCATATAAACATGAAGAAACTGCCCTCTCTAAAAAGGCTACTAAGTTAGGGCAGCCCAGGGATATTTCAGGCCTGCATTCTAGCCATTTCTCTATGTTTTATGCGGCTTCCTGCTCTCACATTCGATGAAAATAGCTCTTTCCATGGCAACACTACATAGAGATATGGTAGGTTTGGCTTTTTAAAAAAAATACTGTTTATCTTGAAACTGAACTGAATTCTCCACTTTTTTCTCTCACTCCACAATCACACCAGTCTTGGCAGCCTCTCTTGGGGGCATACGAGGACATACCTTCACCCAGCGACTGTAGTCTTTCTCTCGTCCCCCATGCAACCTCAATCCTGTGCACCTGTAATTAGGCTTCACTTCTGAGTGCTCGAGTCCAAGGGATCAGCTTGATACCCAAGACCAGTTACAACTGACCTTGCCTGCTTCTACATTTTCATACCCTATCAGTGCCTCTATTTTACTTTACACGCTAACAATACCAAGCTGTTTATCTGGGACCCAAATGTACCTGGACTTTCAGAGACAGCTTACGATGGCAATACAGCCAAGGTCAACATATCATCACCTTCTCTCAAGCACACATATGCACATATACATAGACAGACAAATCCACCACCTGTACCAGTCGGACCATGAAGCAGAATTTTACTGAAGGTCTGTGGAGAGACGGCCCAAAAGGGGGATTAAGACCATGCATCATTTCACCAAATGTCCCTTAAAAACTATTTTCTCAAAATTCCTTTCCCTATGACAACCGTCAACTGTCTCTTTCCCGTCTTGATGCCAAAACTATTCTCCAGGGACTTCCCTGGTGGTCCAGTGCCTGAGATTCCACGTTCCCAACGCAGGGGGCCTGGGTTCAATCCCCATTCAGGGAGCTAGATCTCCCATGCCACCGCTAAGACCTGGCACAGCCAAATAAATATAAAAAGCAAAACAAAACAAAACTGTTCTCCAACTGAAGTTAACTCCCTCTCCTCACCCCATCCTCAGCTCAAATATTCACGGAACAGAGTAAGAGCCAGTGGCTAGCTGAAAGGTTGCGGTCAGATCATCAGACACACCCTGACACCCAGGCACTCGTGGTGAAACCCAGGCCAGGGAGTGACAGGTGTGGACGCTCCTCACTCACCGTGCAGAGTTTACAAACCCACGAGGCAGCACTCTGTGAGTGCGTGTACCATCCCCTCTTTCCGCCACGCCCTTTGCACACTGCCCATCTGACGAACTATTCAAGGCTTCAAGACCTAGGTCAAGAACCACCATCTCTGAGACGCCCTGGGAATTTCAGACCTGTTTCCTCAACCCAAGAAGAAATGGAAGTTCCGGAGCTGACCGTTCTGACTTAGTGCTGCTGCACGATCCCTGGGTTTTACGCTTGTTAGCACATGCTTTTGCCCTGTTATCCCACAAATTCCTTCCAGAGGAATCCAAATCTCAGCTCAGCACATAGTATGTGCTCAGTGTGTGTTTCTCAGGTGGAAGTGAACTTTTGCCGCATAGCTGGGAGAAAGGTGGAGTGGGTCTGTATAGAAACAGGACTCCAAGGCAGATTCCTTCTCCTGTCTGAGACATGGGGTATGCGGTGTGCATTCTCTAAACACTCTCCTTGCATTCATTCATTCAGTCATCACAAGAATCCTATGAAGTAAACACCGTCATCATCCAGGTTTTACAGATGATGAGGTTGAAATTTTAATTTTCCTTCTGAAGATTTGTATACTGTTCAGACATGTGCCATCTACCCTTGCCTGTAGGAGGATTATATGCTCAAGCATGGCTATGTGACCTGCTTTGTCATCTGAAAACTAAGACTCAGGGTGTGTCACCTCCAAAGCTTTAAGAACACTGGTTTTGCCTTCTTTTCCCTCGGTCCTGTGAACAGCCTCTGTCCTACCACCCTGGGTCCCAAAGAGGACATGCACCGGAAATGCAGCTGACCACTGTGGCCAAAGAGCGTAAGCAAGAAACACACGTCCATTTTTGCAAGCCACTGAGATGCTGGGGTCATTTGTTACCTTCACACACCTCAGCCTAAACTGACTAATGAACTCCACATACCTGGAAAAAAGTTTACATGTTCCCACATTGGTAAAGGAGATTAACATCCATCTATCCGCATAAACTATAAATCTGGACTTTATCTCTGGTACCTCTTCCCCTTGCCCTCCTTCCTAAAAAGAAAAATTTCAAGTTCTGTCAACCTGCTCCCTGAATTTCCTGGGAATAGAATGTCTTCATTTCCCCCTTCATCTAATACCACCGTCTCAGGTCAGGCCACCACCGTTCTCTCCCCATGTTCTCTCTCTCATCCCCTGAAAAGATGTATGTGAACTCTCCATCCCTACACTGCACCCACCTACTCCTCCTTCCAACTACTGTCCACAGGTGCTCGGCTGAAAGGACAGTGTTGATCACATCACCATGGGGCTTGGAAACCTCCATTGCCTCCCCTGGTTCTCGGGAGATGAGCGATATCCTTAACCTAGAGACAAGTCCCTCCCCACCTGGCTCCCCAGTCTCAGCTTATCCCTCCTTCCCACTTAATCTCAACGGTCCAGCCATTCTGACCTTCTTTCTACTCTTGGACAAGCATGCTGTCTTCAACCTTCAGAACCTGCAAATACTATTCCCTTACGTGGAGTTTTCCCTCCATTTCAGCCATCCTTTTCCATCTTCCATGTTCAAATATCAGTTCCTCGGGGAAGCCGCCCAGGGTCCCCATAGTTTGAGTGAAGACCCTTTATTAAGTGCTTTCACTGGACCATGTACTTCCCTTTCATACAATTTTTTTTTCACAGTGGCAATTTTAGATGTCTTTATAGGACTGTTTTCTGAAGCTTCCTCCCTACCTAGACCAGAAGCTTCATATTAATGAACATCATGTCACATTCACCTTTTAATCTGGACACCCAACAGTTTGTGAAACACAGAAGATGCTCAAATAACATCTGATGAGTGATGGAATGATTGAATATGGGAAATGGAGACCCTTTCCATTTGGACATTCTAGGGTTCCCTGTCATGCTTGAAAAATACATGGGCTTGTAACCTCTCTCAAGCAGGAAAAAAGATAACCCTTCCCATTCAATTTGTTGGGTCAGAAAATCCCAGATACTAGAGCAGTAATATTTTTGTCTGTGTTTCTGATGGTACTTATGTAATCTCATCCACTCAGCCCTCTGGCTATGAAGATAAGAACTTAAATTCAGGACTGCTCTGGACACTGGCTCTGGACCTAAAGAAAACAGATGAATGTGAGTTGTGACAAGTAGGATTGTGGCTCTGCAGTCTCAAAGTTGACTTGGTCATGAGCTAAAATGGACCAAGTTTTTGGAATGGGTGCAGATGGTAGCCAGAAATGGAACACTAGCTGATATTTTCCCTCAACAAGCAGCCAAAGCTCGGGGCACCACAGGGGCATGGATGGAACAGTTTCATGTAAACACTATCGAAGGCCCACAGCGGGGCCCCTGTGTTTTTCTAGCCACCGGTGGTGACCCTAGCTGAGCCACTGCTCTCACTAACGGTGGTCAGAGGGAGAAGGGCTGAGCCAGCTGCCAAAAGGTGCTCTGCAACTGGCAAGGCTCTACTTATTTCACAGGGTTCCAACCTGAGTTCTATTAAACAGTCTCATTCAAGTTCACACAACAGGGGAGCCCAAGCATGAGCAGCATGGTACAGCAAAGAGAACCAAGTTTTGCTCATGTTCCTGAGTTCAAATCCCAGGACAGACATTTATTATGATGTAAAACTGGGCAGGTCACTGCATTTCTCTGAGCCTTAGTATCTTCACCTGTTGGATGGGAAGCAGGGCAAGGATAATTCTTTCCACCTTTAGGACAATTTAATGCATGTGAAGCACCAAGCACTTAGTAGGTACTCAATAAACATCCACATCTTCTCTCCATCCCTAATCCTTCTACCAAGTCAAATCTTCAGCTTTTGTCTATTAATAAATAATTAAGAGAGCAGTTCTTTGTACCTCATACTCTCATTGTCAATGGAAAGAATGAACTTATAGTTCCTTTAGAAGTATGACAATTGGGGGGTGATTTTATGAAAACCAATGGAACATTATAGAAATGACTGACTATTATGTATTTCTCCCTCGGTCACAGAAGCAATTAATATCAATGTGTATATATTCTTGAGTGTTTCCCAGGGGCCAGGCACTAAACTAAGCAATTTGCATCCTTACCAGGGGTATAACCTTGAGCAAGTTACCCATCTATGCCTTGATGGAATCTATTGTAAAACAAAGATCACAGCGATGCCTTCATCATGAGGCTGCTTTGAAGATTAAGTGAAGTATTCTCCCTTCACTTCCTATCAGCTTTGATCTGCATGCATGTCAGTGTTAGTCACTCGGTCATGTCCAAGTCTTTGCGGCTCCATGGACTGCACCCTGCCAGGCTCCTTTGTCCACATGGATTTCCTAGGCAAGAATACTGGAGCAGATTGCTACTTCCTTCTCCAGGGGTTCTTCCTGACCCAAGGATCAAACCAGTTGTCCTGCACGACAGGCAGATTCTTTACCGTCTGAGCCACCAGGGAAGCCCGTGCATGTTAAAGGATCAGTAAATGGCAGTGCTTTCATTCAGAAGCAGAGCAGGCATGCCGGCCCAAGAGCAGACCGTGTACATTTCCTACCACCGCTGCTCTGTGCCGTCACACAGACAGCTTCAGGCCCACCGCACGCGCTGCATTTACTCCAAAGTAATCAGCCGACTACAAATAGAAGCTCTTTATTAGCCAAGAGCTTGTCATCAGCCATTTATCGGAACACCTCTCTAACGATCCTTTCTCTTTTTCCAGTGAAGGAAACAATGCTTTGAAGAAGTGAAGTTACTTATCCAAGGTTGCATAGTCTGTAAACGGCAGGGTTTGGGGATTCAATCAATTCCATTTGACACCAAATCTCACATTTTTTTTCCATAATAAATATGGTGACATTTACATTAAAGGAAGAAAAATCACCTTGCATTTTTAATAGGCTCCTTCTATATCCTGAGGGTCTTAAAGATAACGGCAGTATCTGACTTGTTTTTAATTTAGCTAACACCTTTACAGCAAGCATTGATTTCCTTTTACTCTGAAACAGTGCTTCACGAGTGTGAATGTGTTAAATCCAATGAAGCTGGTTTTATTATACTCCCACTTTACCGATGAGATCACCAAGGCAGAGGGAAGCTAAGCAAGTAGTTCAGAGTGACGCAGCAGATCAGGGACTGTACCCAGACATTCTCACTCTAGGCTCTGAGTCCTTGGCCATGAATGGACAGTGTTTTTGTGTGAACAGGAAGCACTGGCTCCAAGCTGCAGCACACAGTCAGCTTTCTTCCTTTGCCCTGGGAACTTTGTGGCCCTTTCTCTTCTCTTCCTTGAAGCAGAAGGGAAATATTTATGGATGCCCCACAGCCACACCACAGGGGCAGAAGTCAGTTTGCACAAGGGCCTAACATGTGGAACTCTTCAGTCAGTGAAGTTCTAATTACTCTGTGAGTCTCCATGTTGGAGCAAGCCCTCCTGTGGCTGAAAATGGATGCTGGAGCCTTTGACGGGGCAGCTGGAGTGGGGCATGGGAAAGACCTCCATCACCTCATCAGGGAAACATGCGAACATTCGCAAAACTGAAGAAATTGATCATCTTCAATTTGAGGACTGATGTCTTTACCAACTAAATGACCAGAGTGTGTTCAACTCACACGTTTCAGAGGTAAATGAAGCAAGTTCAAAGACATTCCAACTCCCATCACTTCTCCCAAGCCCACTGCTGTGACCTCAGCCCAAGCTAATGGTCTCACTGCCTGGAAGACTGCAATAGACTCCAGATGGGCTGGTCCTACAGTCTCCCTTGTCTGCTGCCCTAAACTCTGTTCTCTTTAAAGCAACCACAGTGAACGTCATCAAGTACAAATTACAGTATATGACATCCCCATTGAAGCCCTCTAGTGGCTGTCCATCACACAAGAATCAAATACAGACTTTTCTCATACCCCTGTAGACCCCACAAGATCAGCCCACAGCCAATATCCTCAACTTCATGTCCCTCCAGCTCCAGCTAATGGGCTTTCCCTTTCAGCTCCTCAAACAGGTCAAGTTCCTCTGAACCACAGGGCCTTTTGCACTTGCTCTTTCCCTACTTTTTTTTTTCCCCCTCCAAATGATGATATGGGTGGCTCCTTGTCATCATTCAAGGCTCAACTCAAGCACCACTTGCTGGATAACACCTTGCTTCATTGCCCCCATTTAAAGTATTCCTCTGGCATGTTCCAGCCACATTATATTTCCTTCACAGCACTTGTCACTTACTTATACATTTTTGTTTATTGCTTCTCTCCACTACTGAAATGAAAACTGCATGAGAACAGAGACCCCGTCAAGTTCATAACTGCTTCCCCAGTGCCTGAAACAGTGCCCAGGATCTGACAGGTGTTCCATCGGTATTTGTTGAATAGGGGTGGATGGGATGCACTGGAAGACTGAGATTGATATGCACACATTATTGATACTATGTACAAAATAGATAACTAATGAGAATCTACTGCACAGTACGGGGAACTCTACTCAGCGCTCTGTGGTGACCTAAATGGACAGGAAATCCAAACAAAGGGGGATATATGTAGACATATAACTGATTTACTTTGCCGTACAGCAGAAACACAACATTATAAAACGACTGTACTCCAATAAAAATTAATTTTTAAAAAACAGGAAAAAATGATATTAATTCAATTGTTGAATGAACTAAAAATACATGACGAAAACAAAACCTGCAAGGATGATGGGCTGTCAGTCCTACACAGCGTCATGTGAGACTCCACCTTGGCAGACCAGAGCGAAAGAAGTCTTCTCTCTGCTGTTGGCCGTCATGTTGTGAGACAGACGAGGGTTGGGGCCATGTGGCAAGGGGTCCTAAGAGTGGTCCAGAGCTGAGCGTGGTCCTCCAATGACAGTCAGAGGGAAAACAGGGATCTCGTTACTACAGCCACAGCAGATGGGCTCTGCCAACTACCCAAGGGAGCTCAGAGGTGATTCTTTCCACAGTTGAGCTGATGAGCCTACAGCCCTGGCTGACTCCTGGGTAGCTGGCAGGTAAGACTGAGTGTGGGAGCAGCTAAGCGGTGCCAGGACATCAAACCCACAGTAACTTTGAGGTAATCAACAACTGTCTTGTCCTAAATAACTGAGTTGTGGTAAATGGTTTCACAGCAGTAGAAAACTAATACTGAGAAGACACAAGTAATTCAATGATTTAGAGAAACAAAGTCACCTCCACTAACGGTGCCTTCTGCACTCAAGCCAAACTGAAAGCAATCAGAATTTATAGGGCCTGCAGCCAAGAAAATAAAGAACATGATGCTTTTACTTTCTATTACAGAGACAAAATCTGTAAACCACTGGCCAACATGACTGTGATGTCCTCTGGTAATCAGCATTAAACTGACTTTAATGTCCCTTTGGGAATGTGTCCTGGAGAAGCAGGAGAAAGAAAGAGAATTGCTCCACCCCCAGCCAGGCCTGGGGGAGCCACAAAGTCCCAAAGGATGATGTGTGTTATGGCCAAGGATATAGCAGACTGAGACCCTGAGGCCTACAGGAAAAAGAAGAAAGAGAATTTTCTGTTGTGCACCACCCAGGCCCCGGTTATAAAGGGGTGCATAGCCATTGAGGAGCCACGGGTAGGCTCCTGTGTAGTAGCTGCCTCCGCTTCTATCTTTCTGTTTCTCTGAGAACCAGCTATTAACATCTCTAAATCACTGACTTGCTCAGAGCGGAGCTGAAGGACATGCTGGAGCAACCATCATCTTGGCCACTATGCACTTCAGCCCAGGAGGTTGAGCTGGGCTGGCTGGGAGTTAATGGTGGCGCTGGTGAGTTGGGTTGTGAGCATGAATCGGGTTGAGGTCCAACCACTTCCCAAAATCCTGGGTAAGTTTCACGACACATTTGTTATGGTCCCATGGGGACCATCTTCATCCCTCAGAAGTCATTATAGTCAGTGCCTTGTGATGGCTGACACCAGGCACCAAACACATATTTTTGAAGAGAAAGTACAAATACATGATGTAGCACAGACGGGGGAAAAAAAAAAACTGTCACAACTAGAACCAAGGGACCTATATACGCCTTGGGATATTTATTATCTCTGTATTGACTAGTTATCTCCATCCAAAACATGGAGTGTTTTCCTCCAGGAGGTTGTGACTCAGCTGCCAAGCTGCGTCTGGTGTGTGTGGCGGGCACACTCCAGCCACACACATTCTGGGTTCTAGTGTCTTCCAGGGGAAATGAAAAGGGAAACACNTGTATTGACTAGTTATCTCCATCCAAAACATGGAGTGTTTTCCTCCAGGAGGTTGTGACTCAGCTGCCAAGCTGCGTCTGGTGTGTGTGGCGGGCACACTCCAGCCACACACATTCTGGGTTCTAGTGTCTTCCAGGGGAAATGAAAAGGGAAACACATGTCAAGGAGTTAGAGAGAAGGAGAAGGATTGAACAGCACTCTGGTAAGAAAAGGGGGCACAGAATCAAGAGGGAGATGAGTGCGGATGAAGGAAACAGAACTGGCACAGAATCCAAGGGGAGAGGAAAGGCCATCAGTCACACTCATACCCCTTGGGCAGCGGTTCTCACAATGTAGCTCCTGAATGAAGAGCATGAGCATTACCTAGAAATGTGTTGAAAGTACAAACTCTGTGCTCCCAGAAATTCTGGAAGGACAGTGTAGGGGTCTGTGTTAACAAGCTCTCCAGGTTAATTCTGATACACGCTGAAGTTTGAGACCCAATGCTCCTAGTTATCCAATGGCCTCACCTTGTCTTCAGGCCCCAAATCTCTGCCACATCTAGAGGACAGACAGGCTTTATTTATGTTCTTCTCACCTCCTGTCCTGGAACTGTATGAGAACTACCTGCCAGGTTCTCCCATTGCTGCTCTTCTTGGCCTAAGCTACCTAATTCACACTCAGGTGTTATTGGCCATTATAGACTGAATTAACAGCCCCAATTCTTCACTCCTCCCTGCAGTTTGTGCCCCTTGCCATGCAGACATGAAGCTCCTCCACAATTAGGCAAATTGTATGACCCTTCCCCTTCTCTTTGGGTTTGGTCATGTGACTTAATTTGGCCAACGGGATGTTACCAGATGCAATACAAGTAGCTTAAACGTGCTTGTGCAGCTGTGCTTATCTGCTGACATTTGCCATCTCCATGAAATGGGTTCGCCCAGGGACACACAGACCCCTCCACCTAGCTCCAGAATGAAGCCCTGTGGAACAAAGCCAACCCAGCACAACCTAAGTCAATGCACAGAGCTATGAGCTTGTTCTAAGATTCTGGGATTATTTGTTATCCAGAAGAGGTGACAAGAATGCACAGAACTGTACAAAAAAGATCTTCAAGACCAAGATAATCACGATAGTGTGATCACTCACCTAGAGCCAGACATCCTGGAATGTGAAGTCAAGTGGGCCTTAGAAAGCATCACTACGAACAAAGCTAGGGGAGATGATGGAATTCCAGCTGAGCTATTTCAGATCCTGAAAGATGATGCTGTGAAAGTGCTGCACTCAATATGCCAGCAAATTTGGAAAACTCAGCAGTGGCCACAGGACTGGAAAAGGTCAATTTTCATTCCAGTCCCAAAGAAAGGCAATGCCAAAGAATGCTCAAACTACTGCACAATTGCATTCATCTCACATGCTAGTAAAGTAATGCTCAAAATTCTCCAAGCCAGGCTTTAGCAATATGTGAACCGTGAACTTCCAGATGTTCCTGCTGGTTTTAGAAAAGGCAGAGGA
>SJYA01002734.1:2643647-2672083 GCA_006410615.1 Neotragus moschatus | reverse complement strand
AAAAAAAAAAAAAAAAAAAAAGCTATACTCCAATAAAAATTAATTTTAGAAAAAGAAACTATATGAGGTGTGCAGTTTAAAAAAGTAGTTCCTCTAAAGTTTCCGAGAACTCTGAAGCGGGTAAAACAATTTTTTGAGAATGTCTGATTCAGAGCACGTTTATACAAGGGGCACTGACAACAGCAAACATTCAGAGTATAATAAGTGCATGCTAAGCCCTTGAGTGCATAGCCCATTTAAACCTCTCAGTGCCTCCACGCACCTGGGGGGTGCTTACTGTCCCCGGGGCGCAGACAAAGAAGCAGACTCTCGATGCGGTCACTGGCCCAAGTCCAGCAGGAGATGGGGCAGGACCGGGACCAAAACCAGCCCTCTGACCCCAAAGCCTGGACCTCCTGACTTGAAACAGCTCCCTTCTCTTCATCTCTCCTCACGTCTCTGTTGTAGCCTCGCTCTTCAAAGGCGCTGGACCCCACTGTCCATCCAGCGTCCGCCATTTTTGTTTGATCATTTCATCCTTTTTGCCTCCAGCCATAAGCCCCCCTGTAACATCCCACATGATGAGGGTTCCACAGGACAGGAAACGGGCCACTCCGATCCAAGCCAGTTTTCGCATCTCACAGAGGGCTAACGTAGGCTGGGCAGGGAAGAAGTCGCCTCTACCTGCACAGCTAATAAATGTCAGAGTTGGCACCAGAGGGCCAGCCCCTCTCCCTGCAGGCCAGAACCCGGCTGCACTGAGATGCCTTACACCACTGTTTCTAAACCAGACCCTGAGCCAGCAGTTAGCTCTCCTGGCCAAGCATTAGGACTAAATCCCCTTGTAGGACGGCTGTTAAATCAGCCAGAATAACAACAGTGCTCAAGCGGGCAGCGTAATTCACCAGAGAGGAAACACTCCCACAGAGCTCTCCTGTTTCAGGCTTTGTTGCCTCGGGGGTCGATCCGAAACCATCCAGTGATGAAGCCTGATTCATAAATTGTTTACCTCCGCCCAAAACTTCGAATGACTTAAATATTAAGTGTAAGGGGACCATTGTATTTCAACTAGTAGAATCCAACAGGTCAGAAATGAGAGGCAAGGTTTTCTATGCCAGCAGCTTTAGGGAGCAAAATTCCACCCATGAAGCAAAGTTCCCTGGCTCAGACAATGAGATGGCAGTGAGCGTCGTCTTGGTTTTCCATTTTCACATGAATCTAACACCAAATAGGCACAGACACGAGCATGCAACCCTCCAAATACATGCCACGTGACTCTTACTCCCCAAGTTGTGAAGGTGTATTAGAACAGCATAGCGTGAGAAGACGCGGTGTGTCAAGTCACCAAGCAGGTGGCGTGGAGCTGGGTATTATCATGAGACGAACTGGTGGGGGAGCAGAGAACTAATGTGAAGAGTAACTGTTTCTTTCCATGTCCATCTTTGAATTCCAACACCAGCAGTGTCTGCAGCCTCACAACTTGTCTTTTTCCCACTTAGAAGCAGAGAGGGTAGAGGCATCATGCCCTAAAGAGCATGCTCAGACTGTGACACCCTGCCATCCAGCCCTTTTGTACCTTTCTGCCCTTTCACACCTCCTCCTTCTGCTAGGAATTTTCTTCTTCCTCCTGCCTGCATACATTGCACAGCCCCAATTCTGAGCCACCTCCTCCAAGAAGCCTCCCTGATTTCCCACTCAGGTTAACCTTCCTCTGTGCTCCCAAAGTCTATGTGCAAAATAATAGCAGCTACCATCTGTGGTGCCTAAGGTGTTTGGGCACATCACATGGATTATCTCTGTACCCATTTGACAGGTAAGGAAACTGAGGCTTACTTTGTCCAAGGTCATGCAGCTGCTAAATCATGAAGCGGAATTTGAAATCCAGGTCTCAGGCTCCAAAGTCCTTGTGTTTCTACCACACAATAGACAGCTGCCCTTGCCTCACACTTACCCCTTCCAGGAAGTGTGTGTTTCTTCACCTCCTACTAGACTGTGTGCTCCTCCAGGGCACCACAAGTCTCACAGTGTATCCCTGTGCCTGGCACATAGCAGATGCTAAATAAATGCTTCAGTGAGTCAATAGTTCGTGGAGTGAGAAGCTTATCCCTTACCCTACTGGTTGATGGAGCAGTGCTTCTATAAAATCCTAGTGCACGTGGCCAGTCCTCCCAAGTCAGTCCCCATCCCCAGCACAGAATCAAGTCAGTTTCTCAGCTGGCAGATCCATTTGCTAACCCACTGCTTCACGTCCTATGAACCTCCTGGAAATTTCCTTCAAGTACAGATTCTGATTCAAAAGGGCTGGGACCCTCAGAGGTGCGGCATTTCCTGCAAGCTTCTGGTGATGCAACTGGTTTGAAGATCCCATTTTGGAGTCTAAATGTATCAGCCAGCAGCAGTCAATGCACTCTGGTTACCTTTGGCTGGTAATGAACAATAAAACCTGTCTCCCGCTTTGTTCTCTTTCCAACGGATGACCAGATTTCAAATGCTTCTGACTGTCCATGATTTAGCAAAATATTTAAGTTATGCTTTGAGCTATAAACATTTGGCAGCTTGAACATTTGTTTGTGCCTGTAGCTTTGGTTTAATCACACCCTATCAATAAATCACAAACAAATGAGAGAGAAGAAACACTCACTGGAAGATTCCATTCCAGTGACAAGTGGATCAGGGGAGTGGGTGAGGGTGGGAGAAAGAAGCCGATGAACCCCCAGTGCATTTTTATGGGAAGGGCTCCACCCTTCCACACCTGCCTACCCTGTGGCCACTTTCCCGGCTGGTCTCCTCTGTTCCTGGTAAACAGTAAAGCCATGGCTTATTCATCTCGAGCCCTTTGAACCCCACACAATTGCTTTACCAGCATGCCAAGTCTTTAGAGGTCAAGCATCTCCAGTCCAAGACGTTTGGAAGGAACACACCCTCTTCTCTGTCTCCTTTTCCAGATGTCGCTGGGCCAGCAGCAGTCAGCAAGAGGTGTGCCTTGTCTGAGATGCAAGGGGACGTGTTCGGGCTTCGAGCCACATTCATGGAGGTAACGGCGTTTGTCAGGAAAGGCTCTGCCTGCCTTCATTTCTTGGCTGTCCTTTCTGGGAACCCTGAGACTGCTTAGGGTGCATGGGTTGTTGGCTGACTGGCTCGGGAGTGAACACATTCTTACTTGGCTTAATTCAGAAATGACAGAAAAGCCCTTGAGGAGCCAAGACGAAGAAGGAGTTCAGGCTTTATAAACCATTTCCAGGTGGAGGCGAGGATGCTTGGGGCAGCGGTGGGCAGTTTGTTAGCTGCTGCCTGGTCCACGCTGGGTAGACCTGTCTGTCCTGGGCTTTGGTGTGTGAGCTTTCTCCTGCACCATCAGCTCCCCCAGGACTCTGATCTCAAAGTGCCCCGGGGACCAAAACAGAAGTCCCTGTGCCTGCAGCACTTGAAAGCCAGGGCCTGGTGTCACGTCCATGCGGGAGGGCGGTGAGATCTAGTTGGACTTGGATTCGCGGCATTGTTCTTTTGTTTTGTTTCTTTTTTTTCCACTGAGGACTCACAACAAGAGGTATTGCTGCCATCCTGCACAAGCCTCAGGCACTGCTCACATCAGCATCTGTGTAGCTGGCACCCCCTGGAGGTGTGCACGGCACAGTCTGAGGGGGCCATCCCCCCAGCCCTGGGAGAGAGAGGCTAAGCTCTGTAGGGCATGACAGCTTAAAAGGAGCTTTTGTCTCCACTGCCAGAGGGTTGCCTTGGGCACTCAGAGAGGGAACCCATCTCCGGAGGCATTTGTCTCAGAGGAGCTGATTTCCACCATGAGATGGCAGTGACAAAAATGTACACTGAGCTGAGCTACATCTCTTCTACTTGAATGCTGAAGTAACCCTGAGCAGGAGGTGTTAGTATGTCCATTTTACAGATCAGGAAACTGAGGGTGGGTAATGAGCGCCTGGCGACTGTGGAGCAGACTTCAAACTCAGGTCTGTGAGTAAAGCCCCGTGCCATGCTGCCAGCCATTCTGCACAGAGTCCTGATGTCCAAGATTGTTCCTGACTCTACTCCCAGACACTCCCCACTTCAGAGGAGCTCATATGGGCTTCTGGATGCCAGGGACCTTCTAGGTCCTCCAGTCCCGACTCCCGTCCCCTGCACCAACTCCCCCCACAGCTAGGACGTCCTCTCCCCACACATCTGTTTCGGCCATGTGAGCTCTTTCTGGCCTTGAAGAGGGTCTGCCTGCCCGTAGTCTCACCCCGCTGGTCCTGACGCTGCCATCAGGGTGTCAGAGGTCGAGGCTGGCTCTTCATCAGTTCTCCCTGAAGACAAGGGATGCTGCCTCCCTTTCAGAGTTCTTGGGCCCAGGGGATAGTGTTCCCTAAATGTACACACGGAGTCAGTTCCTTCCCTTCTCTCAAGCTGCACAGGCCCACGCGGCCTGCTGTCGGGCCTCTGAGAACGGGTGTTTGGTATATTCTCCCTGGTTTCCTAGCTGTTTATAGCAGGAGGGCAGTTCTGGACACTGTTCCTCTCGGCTAGGAGTGGAAGCCTCTCAGCATCGTTTCCATCCTGACATTTTCTCATCATCCTACCAGTTCCCAGAACATCAAGTGAACTTTAATTGAGAAATACAGACTTCAGCCGGTAGGTCCTGCCTGTCCAGGACACAAGCCACATGGCCTCCCATGGCAACTGTTTGACTTGGCCCTGGAGACAGTCTGTCCTGAATGAATGAATTGTGTTCCAGTCAATCTTCATTGAGGGCCATTGAAACTCTACTTCCTCACCGTGCTCATGGGTCCCCAAGTAATTGCCTGCTTCCAAATCTTGTATAAAAACTGTCCATAGGCCATATGGAAGCAGCTGATGGACTGAATTTGCCCAGTGGGCTGTACGTTGCCAACCCCTGGTGTAGACAAAGCCTGAGTTTACAGATAAGAAACTCGACAGGAGCCTGTGGCAGGCTCGCGTTCAGGCTGAGATTACATCCCAGTGCCATGCCTTTTCCACAGTTTCACGTTGCCTGCGACAGGCTGAAGAAACGGCCCCTGTGGCACTGCTGAGGGCCTNAAACCCTGCACAGACTCCAAACAACAGAAGCTCCCACACTTCTAGAGCTCCCTGGGCCTAGGCACCACGTGAGGCTGCTGCAACGGAGATGGCCCCATGTCAGCCTTGTCCCTACTCTCCCTCTGTAAGGACACGCTTGTCAAAGGGGGACCCAAGAACACCCCAGGCTGACAGTCTCTCTTCCAAGTGTAGCATTTAAGAAGGCTTTGTGGCTCCCACCTCCCCCTTCAGCAGACCACCAGTGAAGGAGACTTGGTTACACGCCTGACATTCTACCTCTCTTGGCAAAGCGCCCCCTCCCCAAGGACCTGGCTGAGAAGACGTGGGAGGCAAAGCACGGGGTGTAAGCACTTCCCAGCATCAGGGCCCGCCTTTTGTCACAGAGGAGGACACTGAGGTGCAGACAGGCTGAGTCATCCAAGGTGCCCCCAAGATGAAGCGATACTGGGACTTCATACAAAAGCCTGGGACCCTGACCACTGCACCTGCACCATCCCGTGCAGTCTGCACCTGAAGGAGCCTGGAAAGATGCTGGTGTGGGGGCCCAGAGCACAAGGGGCTGAAGATGCCCGCCACAACACCGGGCCAGGAAAGAGAGCAGAGAGACGGGGCGGGGAACCAAACTACTCTGGGATGCACAAGGTTGCAAAGCCAAGATGGTGAATAATCGCCATAAGAGGAAATGGGGAGATGCTGTTTATGAATAAATTGTTGAGTATTTGTGTTGGAGGGAAACCAGCGCCTGGATTCAAGGCCCTTGTGTTAATATTTACTGTGTTATAGTGGCGAGCTTTTCACGAGGTAATCTGAGTTTAGACTGGGGAAGCCTTTGGATAAGAGCCTTCCAGAAGGGAAGGGCATGATTGGTTCAGAACTGCTGGCCACCCTGACAGAGAGGCTGTGGCTGGTTTGGAAGGTTCTCGGTGTCTGCAGACTCATCTCTGAAGGCTAGTGTGTCTCGTCCCTGGAGGTAGTTCTCTGGCCGTGGGACCTGGGGCCACTGGCCTGGACCTGCTGTTTCCTGAAACGCTTTGTGTGCTGGTTATTTCCACTTCAGAAGCCTGAGTGACTCTGCGTGCCCATGTGTGCTGGTTGTGTTACCTAGGGCCATGCAGCAAACCACCCCAGAATGCAGCAGCTCAGAGCACTGATGTCTGTTTTGCTCACAAATCAGCAGTTCGGGCAGGGCTCAGTGGGCTAGCCTGTCTCAGGCCATGATGCTGGGAAGATGGAGAAGGCTGGGGCTGGACCATAACAGGGGCCTTGGCCTCTCCCTCTATCTCTGTGTTTTCTCTGTGTAGTTGCCCTAGAAAGGGGGCCTCAGGACTTTTTCCCAGTCCTCCGCCTCTGCCCCCACCAGAACTCACAAAGAAGAGTTGGCGGAAGCTGAGCTGCCTTTTATGACCTGCCTTGGGAATTGACAGCAACCCGTCTCCCACATTCGGTTCTACAGAAGTGAGTCACTAAGGCAGGACCCGTGTGAACAAAGGAAACAGACACCCATGGTGGGAGGAAGGTCCACAGAGCTGCCGGCATCATTTCCACACATCACAGTGGACGGAACCCAGCCCTATGGGGTCTGAAAGCAGGTGTTTACAAAGACCGAGTACGGAATAGATAAAAGCCATTCATGTAGACCCTTGTGGTAAATACTTTCACCATTTGAACAGGGACAGGGCAAGACTTCCGCGTGAAGAGATGTTCATGGGAGAAATGTCACGTATGTTCTACTTGCGACAGCCCCTGGTGGTCCAGGGGCTAAGGATCCATGCTCCCCATACAGGGGGCCTGGATTTGATCCCTGGTCAGGGAACTAGATCCCACATGCTGCAACTAAAGATTTTGAGTGCTGCAACTAAGACCCAGAGTAGCCAAGTAAATAAAGAAATATTTTAAAAAATAAAAGAAAGGTCTGTGCTACAGCTCCTTTCCCCAAGGGATGACAGTCTGAAAACTAGGCCACATGGCAACCAGTACATGGACAGATTCCCATGAGGAAGCTCTGACTTTAGCCAGCTGGGAGTCTGAATGAGAACCCACTGACATGCCAATGATCAATGTTCTTCTCTGCTCCTTTTAACCCAGTCCCAAAGGACTTCCCCTGGACCACGCTGTCTCCTCCAGAGGGGACATCGCCTGGGAATGACTATATTGAGCTTTCTTCACAACAGTATAGAACTGAAGCATCCCAGGAATTCAAATTGGCTTTTGCGCCAACTGAACCTAACTGGTGATGTCATTTTTGCTGAGTTTATATATAAGGTCATGTTTAAATTCTCTATGACAGTGGTTCGTGAACTGTGGTCCCCTGATTACCCCAGCCTCCCCTAGGAGTCTGCAAATTCCTTCCCAACTCCCATATTTCATCAGACCCTGCAGGGTGGGGGAGGTGCCGCACCTCCCTGTCTGGAACCGAAGAGCACGGTCTTAGAGGGGGTACGATGGGAGAGGGAGACGAGCAGGCCTGCCAAGCCAGGGTCCGGTTGTAGCCGAGTCTGGGGTAGTGACAGGATGGAAGTCGCCTGACTTAATTCTCTGGCCTTGTACAGAGAAAGAGAGCAGACATGGAAAAACACAGAGCCCATGGGTGGGAGGAATGACCTCCTCACATTCCACGTGTTCATGGTCCTATTGAAAGAAACCCAGGCCTCCAAACCAGAAGCAGATCCTGCCTGAGACATCGTTGTCATCTTAGGAAATGGATTTGGCTCCTCCAAGCCTCAACTTTTTATAAACAGGGCTGGGTAGGGATGACAGTAAATTTTAGCTAATTAATACTGAACCCTTATAAAGTTCATTATTCTAGGGTCTCACTCAATCCAGATAACAGGCCTATGATGTTCTGAGTATCATTAGTAGTATTTTCCATTTGATGGATGGAAAAAACTAAGGCACAGAGAGGTTGGCTAACTTGCCCAAGGTCACACAGCTAGCCCCCTCCCACCTCAAGCATCCGCTGCAGTTTAGAAACTGGCCTCCTCAGTACTGAGGATGATGGAATAAGTTTATGCAAAGAAAGGCAGACCCCGGATCACAGGACCCAGGCAGGTTAGGCCTAGGTTGCCTAGGCTCTTGGTTGCCAGGACGACCCTGGTGGCTGAGGGGCCGCCAGACTGATAGCGCCAGGACACTATCAGATCTCTCATCCTCTGAGAACACAGGGAAGGGGCATGGGAAACAGCTCAGAGGCAAGAAGAAATTGGCTCCTGACGCATGCTGACAGGCCTTGCCAGTCAAACATCATGCTTCCGTAAAATGGCAGTGGCACTGTTTGCTTTAAAAAGGGTCAGCTTAAAAGAAAGAAAACTGGCTACTGGCAATAAGGGGGCGTGGAGCAGGAATGCTGGGGGACGAGAGGAAAGACACTGCCCAAAGAGGCCCTGACAGAGCCCTTCCAGACAGTGCTCCCAGAATTCTCTCCCACGGCATGAACCAGAACTCAGCACTCTTGGCTTCAGAACCACCACGGGCTCCCCATTACCTCCAGAGTGAGGTCCCAACCCACAGTTCAGAGTCACCCGTGATCACCCCAGACTGCCTCTCTGACTCACATCCCTCTGCTTCCTTCAGTGGGTCACAGGCACCTGCCAGTACCACCGCTTCCCCCTGCCCCAGACACACCCAGGTGCATTTCTATCCCTTTCTCTTCCCACCTCTGTGTTAGCAGAACAGCTGGGAATTTGAAGTTGGGAGCCCCACTGATGCTGCCTGGTGATACCTGACCAGGCATGATGGATGGACAGAAAGCCCTCCTGTGTGGGAGAAAAAGGGCTAGAAACTTCATTCTGTGAAATATGGAAAGACAGATGGATAGGAAACTCACTTGGTTCTCAAACAGCCCTCGCCAGACAGCTGACACTTCCCAGCTATGCTTCAGAGATGTGACAATCAGTGAATGTGGATCCATTCTCTGTTTTTCCTGTAAGGCTTCACAGGTGGCTCAGTGGTAAAGAATCCACCTGCCAGTGCAGGAAATGCGGGTGCAATTCCTCGGTGGGGAAGATCCCCTGGAGGAGGAAACGGCAACCCACTCCAGTGTACTTGCCTGGAGAATCCCACGGACAGAGGAGCCTGGTGGGCTACCGTNTGGGGCTGCCAGAGCTGAACGGGATTCTGCACCAGAATTGGAAGGACGTGCGCTCTAAAGTGTTATAACTCATGCATGGCTTATCCCTGTGTCAGCAGGAAGAGCAGCTGTCACGCTCACCACTGCCATTCCCCGGCCTCACCCTCCCTACAAGACTGCTGTCGGTGCCCTTCCCCTTCACCTGTGTTCCCCAAACCCCCTAGGCTCACAGTGATCACCACACTGACTCTACTGTGTTCTAAATGATAGTTAGAGGGAGGCTCCCCTGTGTGCTCCTTGAGACAATACATACTGTCATCGTCTTTGGCCTCCAATCCTTAGAATAACGCTTAGCAACTAAATCAGAGAACACACTGGATTCACTGTTGCCAAAGGCAGTGGGTTCCACAAGCGCCCAAATCAAATGTGAGAGCTTCAGTCTGAAGCAGACATTGCTGGCTCTGTCTCCTTCTTCTCGGTGGGGACAGCCCATTCCCATGACACACACTCATTCTCCCAGCTTCTTTGGCAGCCGGAGGACAGGCATGTGGCTTGCGCCAGGCCAGTGGGGCTCTGCCATAGGAAGCTACTTAAGAATGCTTTCTTCCTGGAGGAAAAGACATGCTCTGGAGGAAACCGTCCTACTTTCCTTTTCTTGTGATACAGTTTCAAACTTCAAGTCTCAAAAAGAGAACAAAGAACTTGACTTCTTGAACCATGTGAGAGTGTGGCTGACACAATGCCCCATTGCTCCTGAATCCTTTAGTGTGTGATTCCTACAAACAAGGACGTTCTCCAACCTAAGTGTGAAATAACATCAAAAATAGCTATTAACATTCTACCTTCTCATTCTCAGGTCTTGGTCACGTTTCACCAGTTGTCCCAATAAAATCTTTTATAAGAGAAAGATCCAGTCCAAGATTACAGACTGCAGTTACTTAACTTGTCCCTTTTAGCTTTCTTCAGTTGGGAAATAATCCCATTTCTTGCCCGGACAGTTACCATCTTAACATCTTAAACGATTAAAGGTCACTTAATGAGTAGAATGTCCATCAAATTGGGTTTGAGAATTAATATTCTCTTACAATTAGATTCAGGTTATGCTTTTTTTTGGTAGGAAGCCCACAGGAGTGATGCTGTTTCCCTTTCATTGCATCCTATAAGATAATACAAGATTTTTATTGGTTCCATTAGTGTTGATATTAATTTTCAACGCTTGATTATATTAGATTCTTCCATTATAAAGCTACTCCTTTTCTCTTTGTACTTAATGACTGTTTTGTGGGAAGATTCTTTGAGACTATGTTAATATCCTTGTTCCTCATCAAAATTCCACCCACTGCTTGTCAGTATCCATTGAGGTTTCTTGAATGATTTAATTATCACTACAGCAGTTGCCAAATGCTGATTTTTTTCTAATTCAATCATTCCTCTCATATTTATCAGTTAGCATTCTACTATAAGGAAAAGCTTTATTTTCTCCCTATTTATGTATTAATTCATTGTTCTGTCAGTTTGGAGTTATGTCTATTTTATTAAATTGCTTATTTTCTATTTGGAGAAGGAAATGGCAACCCACTCCAGTGTTCTTTACTTTTGATGCTCAAACTGTCCCAGATATGGCCAACAAAAGCTTTTACAAGTGGGCTGCTATACTCTTTTGACAGGTTGCCATCATGCCTCGAACATTTTACATCTGGAACCACAAGGAGCTCTCAGNCCTTTTAGCTTTCTTCAGTTGGGAAATAATCCCATTTCTTGCCCGGACAGTTACCATCTTAACATCTTAAACGATTAAAGGTCACTTAATGAGTAGAATGTCCATCAAATTGGGTTTGAGAATTAATATTCTCTTACAATTAGATTCAGGTTATGCTTTTTTTTGGTAGGAAGCCCACAGGAGTGATGCTGTTTCCCTTTCATTGCATCCTATAAGATAATACAAGATTTTTATTGGTTCCATTAGTGTTGATATTAATTTTCAACGCTTGATTATATTAGATTCTTCCATTATAAAGCTACTCCTTTTCTCTTTGTACTTAATGACTGTTTTGTGGGAAGATTCTTTGAGACTATGTTAATATCCTTGTTCCTCATCAAAATTCCACCCACTGCTTGTCAGTATCCATTGAGGTTTCTTGAATGATTTAATTATCACTACAGCAGTTGCCAAATGCTGATTTTTTTCTAATTCAATCATTCCTCTCATATTTATCAGTTAGCATTCTACTATAAGGAAAAGCTTTATTTTCTCCCTATTTATGTATTAATTCATTGTTCTGTCAGTTTGGAGTTATGTCTATTTTATTAAATTGCTTATTTTCTATTTGGAGAAGGAAATGGCAACCCACTCCAGTGTTCTTTACTTTTGATGCTCAAACTGTCCCAGATATGGCCAACAAAAGCTTTTACAAGTGGGCTGCTATACTCTTTTGACAGGTTGCCATCATGCCTCGAACATTTTACATCTGGAACCACAAGGAGCTCTCAGCTCATTGTATGCTTTTCCTGCCCCAGCTGTTTCTCAGGAAGCCGTTTCTCATCTTCTTAAGTTGGATGCTGTCAGGTTGGGAGCTCCTGGCACCATCTTAGAACCATGAGGAGACAAGCGAACGAGGTTAATAAACTGAGGGAGATGGACCTGACGTAACCTTGGTTATGTCATCAAGCCAGTGAACTCACTTCTGCCTTTCCTGTCACATGAGACAATTTCCTTCTACTCTGTGCTGGGCTACACGTTCCTTAATTGTGTGGTACCTCTCCTCATCATACAGTTTCTCATTAGTGACGTCTTGTTCACTGTAGCAAGAAACAGTGTGACTAGTACCCACGATGTCTCACGTTTTAGCTTGACTGACACGTTCCTGAAGCCATTACACCCCCTGGTTCATCTGGACGTTTAGTCAAGTCTGTCCAGGGGGTCACAGGCAATAGTGACATGAGTGCTTGACTCACTAGGTTATCAGACTTTGGCTCCAGAAGCTTGGCTTCAAATCTGAGACAGCTCCATGGAAGTTGAGAGGGTGCCACGGTGTGTATGCAGACCATTCACACTTCCCTGCCTTTAACCTGAGACCAGCGATGATGCTGGTGAAGGCAGAAGTGTGCTTGTTCCTTCTTCTCAAGTACAATGTGTGTTCAGCCAGATTCTACTACTTTCAAGCAAAATGATCTCTTGGACTGATTCCCTCGGCTCTATGATGATAGAATCTGAGGGTATCAGCATAATGAGTTTCTTTGGTCTAAGTCTGGAACAGCTTTGGTTCTTGAACAACAGGAAGGATTTGGACTTGCAGACAGAAGAAATATTATCCAGGCCTCTCTCGCAAGTGAGGGAAGTCCAACGCAAACCAGTTTAAACAATAACAATGAAAAGAAAAACAACTGGAGGGAATCCACATTCTAGAATCTACTTTCTAGCTGAGAATCTGCTTCCTTTTTCCATCTCTCACCTCTGTTTTACTCAATGTCGACTTCATGCTCAAGCAGGTTCACCCAGAAGCAACAAAGCCCATATTCGTCCTTGGAGCCAGTAAGCCTAATGAAAGGGCTCCCTTTTCTGGGCTTTCTGGGAATAGCCCAACGTGGGTCATGTGACTAATCCCTTGACCAATGACTATGCCCAGACAGGCAGAGTACCTTGATGGGCAGTGCCCTGATTAACCAGCCAATCCCTGAGGGGAAAAGAAGGGATCGGCCACCCCTAAATCACATAAGTCAGGCCCTTGTAGAAAAGACAGGTCCCATTAGAACTGGAGGTGACAAAGGAAATCCTTCTGGGCAAAGAGAGGGAGGGTGGATAAAACTACAGGAGCAAAGCACAGAGAAGGAGCACTTCGAGAAGTTAGAAGAGAACTAAGCCAAGGAATCTAAGGACGAGGCCATCCCGGGATTGGGGAATGCAGACTCCTGGGAGGAGTACAGCAAAGAGCCAGGGAGGAAGCCAAGTCACAGAGCTCATCTTGAAGCAATTACCATGCTACTAAAACTCTCATTTGTCCTGGTATTTTTTTTAATTACTGGCAAGAAAAGACAAATGTTTTTAAAGGTCCAAATAAAATGGTATTCCCTAAAGGAAATGTCTGCATGGTTTTATTGGGACCTGTTTTTTTTTTCTTTTATTCCATGAAAGATGATGGAGACTCACTAAGCTGTTTTTATGGGAAAAGTTTAATAAATGTGAAGGATGTACATTCACAAGTTCAAATATGGAAAGGTTTAAAATAGAAGAGTGACACAGGCAGCTAATGATCCCAGTATGCTAGATCATGCAGACTGCTGGCACAGCTTCCGGTTTTTAATCAAATATATAAATTATGAAATATTGTTGCAAAGAACCACAAGTCTTTGCCCTACAAGGGAATAGTTTGTGCATCGTTTGACAGGAGAGCTCCACGAAGTTCATCTTCAGCTGATAAGAGGAGAGGGAACAGGAGGCAACGGGTGGGCAGGCATCCTTGGCCAATGCAAGGGGACCATGTGTGCCAAAGTGGGACAGAGAAATATGCTCCTGCCAGAGTCTCAGGCCAAGGAAGACGGTGTTTATTCAATACGGTGCCTGTGTGGTCTCCTCTGCAGGAGAGGTGTCGGTGACATCTGGGCCAGGGCTTGCAAACACTAAGCTTTCTGCACTTGTCCCCTCCCCAAATGCCACCTGTCTGCCACCTCCACATCAAGGCTCAGCGGAAATGCTCCCTCCTCCAGGAAGCCCCTGCTGGCTCCTCCAGATGTCCAGAGTCTCAGATAACTGTATGACTGACGTGGCCCTTGACCAGACTCCACGTGTCAGACTCCAGGTTTGTCTTCAGAAAAGACGATTCACTCATTTATTAGTCCATTCTTTGATCCGTTCACTCACCATGCCTACGAAGAAACGGGCACTGTGCTAGGCCTTAGAAATACAATAGTGGGTGAAAGAGACATGGTTTCTGCACTAACAGAGTCAAAATCTATCAGAGGAGAGCCACCAATAACAGCATTATCCACTCAGACCTGCATCCTAGCAGAATTCCAGCGTGAGCTCCTTACCAAAGTCTCCCCAGCCTCCTAGAAAACAGGCCAGCAGTAGGCCTGACCCTCCTCACTCAGTCACCAAATAGAGCCCACGTGTCCGGCAGCTCAGCCTACTGACAGCACAGGGCTGGCAGCTAGATGCCTCAGTGTTAAAAGCGCCTCCACTGTGTCGCTCAGATAAGTCACTTCACTTTGTTCCCAAGTTTCTCCTTTATAAAATGGGGGTAGTGATAGCATTTCCTTTATAGGGCTGTTCTGAAAATTAAATGGGAGTGTGCACACTGAAAGACGTAGAACAGCTCCTGGTCCACAGTAAGTGCTCAGTAATTTCCCAACTAAGTAAGTGTTGCTTGTATTACCCAATGGTGGGCCCTGGAAGAAGACGGCTTAACTGAAATCTCCTCTACTCTTAGAGAGTGTTCTTTTCTTAATTTTGTATTTTTTTATGAAAAGTTCATCAGCAAACTTCCTTTTCTTATTTCTAGCCTCTGAGGCCATCTGGTAAACGCCCAAATATGGCCCGCATCCCCACTGAGAGAGCTATTTCAGCATCCTGCCACACCTACACACACAGCGTTGTGGATGTAGACACCCCCTCCTTGCTAGTGAAGTCTGTCAACCTCTTCAAAGCCAGGTGATGCCTGCCCTGTGCTTGTGTCGTGCATGTTTTAAGAATGGTGAGTGGCAACCATAAAAAAATGAATGAAATAACGCCATCTGCAACAACATGGATGGACCTAGAGGTGATCATACTAAGTCAGACAAAGAAAAGCAAATATCACGTGATGTCANCAACCTCTTCAAAGCCAGGTGATGCCTGCCCTGTGCTTGTGTCGTGCATGTTTTAAGAATGGTGAGTGGCAACCATAAAAAAATGAATGAAATAACGCCATCTGCAACAACATGGATGGACCTAGAGGTGATCATACTAAGTCAGACAAAGAAAAGCAAATATCACGACTACAGTGAATGTACACCTTAGATTTCATACTGTGTTACTTGAGTAGACACTTGTCTTTGTCTGAGTGAGACACAGAGAACAGACTCGTGGGTGCCAAGGGGCAGAGGCAGGGGAGAGGGGTGGGTTGTGAGTTTGAGATTAGAAGACGCAAACTATTACATACAGATAAACCAGGCCCTACTGTAGAGCCTAGTGAACTATATTCAATATCCTAGGAAAAGCCATAATGGAACAGAATATTTTTAAAAATGCAAATATGGGTATAACTGAGTCATTTCACTGTACAGCAGAACTTAACACCACTTTGTAAATCAACTATTTAAACATTAAAAACAAAAACATTTAAACATTAAAATTCAGTTAAACATTAAAAACGAAAACAAGAATAGTGAGTGGCTCTGCTGACCCCCAGACTCACAAGTTCCACGAAGTCTTAAGGGAATACCTGGGAAAAGGTAGGGGAAACATTCCTCTGAAAATGCCATACCTTTTATGTCTTACCTAACTCAGTCGAGGAGTGAAAACAGCTCAGGAATTGAAATCCCCAAAGGCCTCTGACTTAAAACATGGAGCCCAGTATTCACTGCCTGGAGAAGGAAATGGCAACCCACTCCAGTATTTTTGCCTGGAGAATCCCATGGACAGAGGACCCTGGTGGACATGGTCCATGGGGTCGCAGAGAGTCAGACATGACTAAAGCGACTAAGCATGCATTCACAGGAAAGTGACATTCTTGAGGAAGGCCTCTTGGATGTAGTGTTTAGAAGAATTGCCTGGGGAGATTGTTAAATNCTGTTCTGAAAATTAAATGGGAGTGTGCACACTGAAAGACGTAGAACAGCTCCTGGTCCACAGTAAGTGCCCAGTAATTTCCCAGCTAAGTAAGTGTTGCTTGTATTACCCAATGGCGGGCCCTGGAAGAAGACGGCTTAACTGAAATCTCCTCTACTCTTAGAAAGTGTTTTTTTCTTAATTTTGTATTTTTTTATGAAAAGTTCATCAGCAAACTTCCTTTTCGTATTTCTAGCCTCTGAGGCCATCTGGTAAACGCCCAAATATGGCCCGCATCCCCACTGAGAGAGCTATTTCAGCATCCTGCCACACCTACACACACAGCGTTGTGGATGTAGACACCCCCTCCTTGCTAGTGAAGTCTGTCGACCTCTTCAAAGCCAGGTGATGCCTGCCCTGTGCTTGTGTCGTGNAAATATGGCCCGCATCCCCACTGAGAGAGCTATTTCAGCATCCTGCCACACCTACACACACAGCGTTGTGGATGTAGACACCCCCTCCTTGCTAGTGAAGTCTGTCGACCTCTTCAAAGCCAGGTGATGCCTGCCCTGTGCTTGTGTCGTGTGTGTTTTAAGAATGGTGAGTGGCAACCATCAAAAAATGAATGAAATAACACCATCTGCAACAACACGGATGGACCTAGAGGTGATCATACTAAGTCAGACAGAGAAAAGCAAATATCACATGATGTCACTTACATGTGGAATCTAAAGTATGACACAATGAACTCATCTGTGAACAGAAACAGACTCACNTTCTTACAGTGCCATTGCCTTCTCCAATGCGTGAAGGTGAAAAATGAAAGGGCAGTCACTCAGTCGTGTCTGACTCTTAGCAATCCCATGGACCGCAGCCCACCAGGCTCCTCCGCCCATGGGATTTTCCAGGCAAGAGTACTGGAGTGGGGTGCCATCGCCTTCTCCCATGAATAGAGTTGGTACCAATGAATCTTAAAGACAGATCTTCATCCATCCTTCATTATGAAGGATTTCAGTCCTTCATGTATCCCTGTCTCCATATTCCTAGCAAGGCAACTTGGCTATCCTCCAACCAAGAAACAAAGTCTATTTCCCTACTCCTTGAATCTGGACTATCCTTGGGACCTACCTACTTTGGCCAATAGGATGCAAAGACCATCCTTTCCTGATCCAAATGCTTGGGCATCTTTGTTGAAAATCAGTTATGATACATATGTCTATTTTGGACTCTCTTCCCTTCCACTGGTCTATGTGTCTACCGTTCACCAACACGACACTGTCTTGATTATTCTAATTTTATACTAAGTCTTGAGACCATGAAGACTTAAGTTTCCCACCTTTGTTCTTTCTTTTTCTTTGTTCTTTTCTTTTGGTTGGTTCTAGGTCATTCTCATTTTCACAAAAACTTTACAATCAGTTCGTCAGTTCGTACAAAAGTGCCTGCTGCAATTTTGATCGGGACTATGTTGATCACTTTGGGAAGAACTGTCATCTCAACAAAAATGAGTGTCTCAAACCATGATTATGGTATACCACTCTATTGAGGTCTTCTTTCATTCTCTCCTTGCAAATGACTTCCATTGTAAAAGTCTTGGCTATTTTGATGAAATTTATTCCTAAATTGTTAGTGGTAATACAATTTCTAAAAACTTCATTTTCTAATTGTTTATTGCCAATACATAGAAACACAACTGACTTTGATTAGCCTTAACCAGAAGCCACATACACCTACGCTGAACACGCATTTTCACTGTTCAGCTAGAGACATGTGGAGAAAATGGAGAAGGTAGGGGTTCCCCCTCCAGCTCTCTCTCCTGCCCAGGACTTCACTGTCAGTCTCCAGTAGCCCCCAGAGCCAAGCTCTGACTCCCTGGCTAAAGATATGGCAGGATTTCTGTTGGAGTTTTAGGTACGGTTTGTTGCACCATGACTGCACCCTACCTTCAAGCTAAAGCCATAAATGCTGCAAACTACTCCCTGCTGGGTCACTTCTTCCAAGTTCTGACCCTCTCCAAAATCTACTCACTCTGTGCACTTTACAGAGTCTTCAGGTCCTGATTTTCTTTCTTATTCAGAGCTTATAGTTATTCTCTGAAGGAGGATCAGCCTGTTAGGAGCCTAGTCTACCATCCCATAAGTGCAACTCTTTATTGATTTTAACACTTCTGATAGAACAAAAAAATTTAAAAAGAATCATAAAAAAAGAAAATAACAAGTGTTGGCAAGGATGTGGAGAAATTGGAACCCTGTGCTTTGTAGGAATGTAAAACGGCACAGCCACTGCTGAAAAGTCTGGCAGTTCCTCAGAAAGTTAAGCATAGAACTATCATACAGTCTAGCAATTCTCCTCCTGGGCATATACCCAAGAGAATCAAAAGCTGAGAATCAAGGAGACACTCGTATACCAATATTGAAAGTGACGTTATTCACAACAGCCAATAGATGGAAATAACCCAGTGTCCATCAACAGATAAATGAATAAACAAATGTGGTCTAGATACAATGGAGTAATTTTCAGCCATAAAAAGGAAGGAATTTCTGGTACATGCCGTTTGCTAGAGCTGTCATAACAAAGTACCACAGACTGGGTGACTTAAACAACAAAAATTTATTTTCTTCAATTCTGGAGGCTAGAAGCCCAAGATCAACGTGTCAGTAGAGCTGATTCTTTCTGAGAGCTGTAAGGAAAGGATCTCCTTGGCTTTTACATGGTCTTCTCCTGTATCTTCACATGGTCTGGTGACCCTGGACCAGGTCCCATCCAGATGACCTGATTTCAGCTGAATTACCTCTGTAAAAGCCCACCCCACAAATATGGTTACATTCGGAGGCACTGACAGTCAGGACGTCAACATACAAATTTTCACAGATGGAGGGAGGAGGGACACAAAACTCAGCTCTAACATACAACAACATGGACAAAACTTGAAAATATCAAATAAGCCAGATACAAAAAGACAAGTATTACACGATTCCACTTATATGAGGTACCCCAGTCAGATTCATAGAGACAGAAAGTAGAAGAGAGGCTAACAGGGGCTGAGGGAGAGTGAGTGGGGAGTTCGTGCAGAATGGTTACACAGATTGCCTTTGGGATGACGAAAAGTTCTGGAAATGGATAGTTATGATAGTTGTCGATATTTTGAATGTACTTAATGTCACTGGGTTATATGGCTAAAATGGTAACTTTGTTATACATGTTTTACCATAATAAAAGAGAATACTTCTATAAAAAATCTATAGGAAGAAATTATTACCCTATGTTTCTTTCATATCTGAAAATGGATAGAGTAGTAGAGAGCATTTCTATTTTGCTTTGTTTCCTGAGAAGAAATTTTAATTTTCTATTTTTTCCCCTTTGTACCTCACTACACTGACACCAGGTGACACCATTATTTTAAGACAAGGGTGAAAAGTGAAAGTCACTCAGTTGTATCCAACTCTTTGCAACCCTGCAGACTATACAGTCCATGGCATTCTCCAGGCCAGAATACTGGAATGGGTAGCTTTTCCCTTTTCCAGGGGACCTGCTAAACCCAGGGATTGAACCCAGGTCTCCCACATTGCAGGAGGAGTCTTTACCAGCTGAGCCACAAAGAAAGCCCAAGAATACTGGAGTGGGTAGCCTATCCCTTCTCCAGCAGATCTTCCCAACCCAGGAATCGAACCAGGGTCTCCTGTATTGCAGGTGGATTCTTTACCAACTGACCTTTCTGGGAAGCCCTTAAGACAAGAGAGAGGTTGTTAAAAGCAAAATTAGAAAGAGAAAACAGTTTCTGAACAAGTCTTTTAAAAATGAAGTTAAAAGTTAGATCTTCCATTGAAACAGTGGGTCAATAGCCCTTAGATCTCCCATTGAAACAGTGGGTCAATAGCCCAGGGTGAAATAATTTAATTTCAGTAGTTACTTGAACTCTCCCAGGGTGGTCAGCTGGGTGTCCTTTCACCCCAGTAAGATTCCATCTTTTGGACTGCAGACTCAGAAGAATGATTTCTCTCTGTGTCAAATGTCATTGTTACCCATTTAGAACATAAAATGCCGTGGTCCCAGGAGTTTGGCATATGAAAACAAACAATTTGTGTTTTGGACAGGATATCTGGTGCAAGGCATTTTCACTTAATATCCAAGACCACCTTGAGAGAATTATAGCAATCCTTACTGAACAGATAGGAAAACAGGCCTTGGTCTTCCTTCAGGAGCCCACACACAGCACTGGAAAATCGACGTATATTATAAACTATTCGTGGAAAAGTTGTAGCCTTTCCTCTGATGGCTCCAAAATAATTGCCTTTTCTTTCTACTGGAGAAATAAGAGGCAAAGGACATATATATAATATATCTGTATGTATTGTAAATCTTAAATATTTGCTTCATCACCTTATAAACGATGTCACTTTAGGCAAGTTACTTCACTTTCTTACGCTTAGTTTTTCTCAACTGTGAAAGTAGAGAAAATATTAGAATTTGACTGGAACTTAGGAAGCATTTGCCGACTATTAGCTAGTATTATTATTATAAAGGTGGTTATTCTTATGTTCTCAGCAGTCTATCAAGGGCCATAAGCATATTATGATGTTTCCTCTCTTTCTACAGATAGATAGATATCTATTAGCACCCATCTGTCTCATCTAATTCAATCATCTCAGCAACTCTGCAGTACTAATTCTCTCAACCCTGTCGTATCACAGGGGAAACTGAGGTTTTGAAACATTAAGTACCTTTCCCAAANAAATTAGAGAAAATATTAGAATTTGACTGGAACTTAGGAAGCATTTGCCGGCTATTAGCTAGTATTATTATTATAAAGGTGGTTATTCTTATGTTCTCAGCAGTATATCAAGGGCCATAAGCGTATTATGATGTTTCCTCTCTTTCTACAGATAGATACCTATTAGCACCCATCTGTCTCATCTAATTCAATCATCTCAGCAACTCTGCAGCACTAATTCTCTCAACCCTGTCGTATCACAGTGGAAACTGAGGTTTTGAAACATTAAGTACCTTTCCCAAAGTTTGCACAGCTTATTGGTTTAGATATTCAGGGTCAGGTTTAAGGAAAAACTGTAGCTTTGAAGACCCAATTTCAACACTGGTTTGTGACTGTCACTGGACCTTCTCCAACCTCTGTTTCCTCACCTGGAAAATGGGAAAAACTGATCCCTTCCTCCTCTNAAGTTTGCACAGCTTATTGGTTTAGATATTCAGGGTCAGGTTTAAGGAAAAACTGTAGCTTTGAAGACCCAATTTCAACACTGGTTTGTGACTGTCACTGGACCTTCTCCAACCTCTGTTTCCTCACCTGGAAAATGGGAAAAACTGATCCCTTCCTCCTCTACGTCCTTGCTGTGGGTACCATCCGGGACTGTCGGCTGTGACACCCGGAGTCCTGATAAAAGAGTACTCAGGCTGCCTGGGAGGCCCACATTTGTTCTATTCCAGGCAACGCTCCCCGTTCCTAGTACTTTGAGTGGGACACAGTAGGTACCCAATTCAAAGAAGCCGGAAGAATGGGCAAATTCACTGTTTTGCTCCAAGCAGAAGATTCCTGAATAATTCTCCAAATCCCAGCGATCCTGTGGTCCTCAGAACAAGAGCCTGGGTGGATGATCAATCACCATGTCTGTCCCCGGTCGAGCTGTGATTCCAAAGAGGAAGAACGGCTCCCAAGTTCTGGAGGTGGGGCATGGGGGCGCAGACAGCTTCAAGTGAGCAGCAGTTGGGGCAGAGGGAGGAAGGGTTGCTATCTTTGCAAAGGCCCTGGGTGCTGGTGCCCTGCATGCTCACAAGGCCCCTCCACAGAGAGGGGAGAGTCTCTGGATGCCTCACAAACTGAAGGTCACATTGAAAGGAAGTGCCAGTTTCATTCACGACCTTATTTTGGCAGTTCAGAGCTCAGCCACCCTTTCAAAGTCCACGCTCAGGTCATGTCGAAAAGCATCCCGAGTCACTCACTGGCTGCCCTGTGGCCATCCCTGCGTTCAACTTGGGTTTTTCAACTCCTCTCAGCAGAGACTAAGGTCTCATTTAGTTTCTACTATATCCTGGAGGATGCATGTATCTGACAATGAGTCGTGCCTAGAAAAATGAAGAAAACCCTCCAGAGGCAGCCATTTATTTGTTTCCAGATAAAGATACAAAAGAACCTAATTAAAGCTTTTATTTTTCATTTAGGTTCAATTTTGAAACACTCCATTACCAAGAGCCCAAAGGAATCTGCTTTCAGAGTCCTAAGGACTTGAGCAGCTAGACTGGAAAAAAAGGAGCTGGGAGTCAAAGAAGACGCAGGCTGCCTTCCAGAGATGGGGGCAGAGGTCCTGGGGTTGAAGAAGAGCCCCCTGTCACCAGAAGAGAGACTCTCCTGGTCACAGGGACAGTCACTCACAACACTATGACACCCACACAGCCCACGGTGCAAACTTAGCTGCAAGTTATCTGTGAAAGCTGTTTCAGCTGCCAGGTGCTTGGTCCATCAGGCCTCAGTCTTCTCATCAATAATGGGGATCATAATGCTTGCCTACATCAGAGTTGCTTGCAACAGTCCAGTGATATGATGAGCAAGAAAGAAACTTTCACAGCCACTGCTGTGATGGGGGTGCTGCTATTAACCCCACTTTACCCATGATGGACAGGGAGGCCTGGCATGCTGCGATTCATGGGGTCGCAAAGAGTCAGACACGACCGAGCGACTGAACTGAACTGAACTGAAAGGGGCTTCCCTGGTGGCTCAGATGGTAAGGAGTCTACCTGCAGTGCAGAAGACCCAGGTTCAGTCCCTGGGTTGGGAAGATCCCCTGGAGAAGGAAATGGCAACCTCCTCCAGAATGCTTGCCTGGAAAACCCCATGGGCGGAGGAGCCTGGTGGGCTAGTCTGTGGGGTCACAAAGAGTCGGACACGACTGAACCACTTCACTTTTCACTTTACCCATGAAGTAAGAAGCCTTAAAAAAGGCCTCCAAGCATGTGAAAGATTAAATAATTCAAGTCTCAGAAGCATGAATAGAGCTCCCAATTATGCAATTTGAAACACACACACACACACACACATATATGTAAATTCACACACTGAGATGAGTTTAAGTCAACTATAAAGTTAGAGAGTACTGTCCCCAAGAGCACCTTCACTTCTGACACTTCTGACACCAACTGCAAACTCAGGGTGGTTCCCAAAACCCTCATGCTTGCTAGAAGAACCCACAGAACTCATGAAAACTCTTAGACTCACAGTTATGGTTTATCACAGGGAAAAGATACAGATTGAAATCAGCCAAGAGAAGGCATGCATAAGGCAGAGTCCATGAGAAAGGTCAAAGGTGGAGTTTCCACTGCCCACTTTGCACGGGGTCACCGACAGTTTACTCTCCTGACATTCTCATGGGACACCACATACAGAGTGTCTCTAACAAGAGACACTCAGCCAAGCTGCAGAGTTCGGCATGTTCACTGTGGTGCCACAACACAGGCACAGCTGAATGACTGATCTACTGATTCACTGATTGACTGCCCCACGGTTGGCTAGTCTGCAGGTCAACTAGTAACTGCACAACCCAAAGCCCGCACTCTGCATCACCCAGCTGGTCTTTCTGGCGTGGCCAGCCCCACCCTCAATCACCCTGTTATATCCGGCTGACCCAGGCAAACAAAGATCACCTTCCAGGAGCCAAGGGCAAAGGCCAGACCTCCTTTGGGGCTAGGCTAAACTCTGTTCTACATACACACACATATATTTGCTTGTACTTACACAGATAAGTATATAAATGCCTAGAAGAAAGACTAGAAGGAAACTTACACACGGGGAACGGTCAGAATGGAATCCAAGTGTAAACCAAATGTTTCACTGTTTTGTTTTTTTTTCCCTATATTTCTCTATTTTTGTTAACTCTTTTCTGATGAGAGTATGGTCACATATTACTTGTGAGAATAATTACCTTTAAAACTTCAGAGAATAAAGAAAAAGAGAAAAGAAAACAAAGTCTATTGTGGCCGCCGCGCTGGCAGTCTAAGGCATCAGGTCTGAACTGCCTCATCCTATAAATAGGATGAAATCTGCTGACTTGACCTGGTGTAGAGTGGCCTGGGCTGACTGTGTCACAGAGCTCAGAGCTGGGAAATCCTAATGAAATGGTGCACAGCCGGGACCCAGGAGGAAGAGGATGGAGGAAGGTGAATCCACAAGAAAAACGACCCTTGGACAAAAGCCCACTTAACATGCAGCAAGGCTGCATGCTAACTGGCAGCCGGGCTGGGCTGAGTCCTGGGAGGAGACGAGGGGAGTACAGTTTTGGGATGGTGAACGTGGAATTCAGATCTTGGCCTTGAAAATGGGTGAGAAAGATAAAGGTCAGAGAGGCAGGAGCAATCATCCCCACCTTGATGGCCCGCCACCCCAAATCTGACCCAGGAACCCAGGAGGAGTCAAAGCCCCAAGCCCCTCCTGTGTGGCACCCCATGGCACCGATCTGTCCTCCTCTCCCAGTGACACCAAAGCTCTTCCAGCTCAACACCCCAGAAGCTCCCTGATTTCACCCAACCTCACAGCACAGGTCAGGACAGGCCCTGGCCCACGTGTCCTAGTCATCTTCAGGATAAGCTCCCAGATCCCTGCTCTGTGCGGCCCAGCTGTCCCAAGCAAAGGCAAGGCCTGCAGTTTTCTTTTGAAAGGCTGTTGCATTTTCCCTTCTGAAAAGACTTCCTAACAAAACCTAGCAGCAAAGAAAGGCCAATTTGCACAGAGTTACATGCTTGAGAAAATGAAAATCATTTTGAAAGCATAATTCAAGCACCCTATGGAATCTATATGAGTCATGTTCTCCAAACTTTTTTTTCCTTTTTAGAAGAGTAGGATTCTTTGAAAGAGTTCATAGTGCTATTAGAGGCATAACAATGAAGTTATAAATACATGTCTGTTATATACCAGGTACCACACTAACTCAATTAATCCTCACAATTAAAAATTGCAAAGTGCTACCCCCATTTTACAGATGTGGAAAACTGAGGTTCAGAGAAGTTAAGAGGCTCAATATCACACAGATAGTGAAAGGAAAAGTCACAATACAAACCCAAGGCTGATGTGACAATCTGTCCTCTTCTCAGAAGGTCCTAAGGGTTCCTGGCTCTCTCAGCTCAGAGGCAGTTCTGGTTCCAGTTTATCACAATGAGCTGTAATTTATCAGGCTTTGTTGCCAAATTCAGCAACATCTTGAATCCCAAAACGACCTGGACTGAATTTAAGCTCACCTATTACAGGGACACATTTTCCAAACCAAAATACAAGCCCAGAGTCTAACAGATGAATTATATTCTCCTTCAAGTGTGAAGTCAATGTGGGAAGGTGTCATTTGGACACCAAAGTATGATGATTCCAAGGACAGGTCAATGGTTTATGAAGACCGTAGGGAAGAAATTCAGACACTGGGGTTGCCCAGAAACCCCATGTTCCCATAGCATCCTGTGTGCACCTTGGGCCCACCTCTCACCAGATGCTGGTGATTGACATGTGTCTTGCCCAATGGCTTGCAACCTGGAGGACAGAAGCACCTGGGGCAACGTTGAATTCAGTGAGGGTACTGAAAGACAGGAGAAAAAGGAAAGGAAGTCAGATAAAGTGGGAAAGGAAGGAAAGATAAAAAAAAAAAGGAAACCAGAGAAATGTAAGACCTACAGTCACTCTAGTTATAAAACCACGGAGTCCAGTCCCTGGAGAAGGTTCAATGGGCAAACAGACCTGTAGGTAGGAGGTCCCCCTTTCCTGCAGCTGTCACTCCTGACGCAGCCCTTCCTGGTGACCTCAGCCAGCAGCCTAGAGACTCCAGAACCTGCTGACCAGCCCCCAGGACCACAAAGGCAGTGCTGCCTGAGGATCGCCTCCCTCGGGTTCCCAGGGCCACCTGGAGACCCGGCCTCCACAAAGATGATGAGGACCACCAGGAGCAGGATGGGTGATCAGGCACAGGACAATCCCCATCCCTGCTTTAACACTGTGACAAGTCACTTGCACAGGGATTGTGCAAAGACACAGACTATCTGGGTCACAATCCAGCTCCCCCAAGCACTCTGTGAGTGGATGAAGAAAGAGGAGCCAGATGATGGAGCCTGCAAGGTGTTGAATGACCAACGCCTAAAAGGGCACTGACTGATGGCTTCACTGAAGCCTGACAGGGACGCATGTGTCCAGTCCCACAGGTCATGCTTCTCAGAGACAGGTGAGCACAGTGTGGGCAGCACAGACCTGAGATAGGCTGCCAACTTTTAAGAGAATTAGGACCCAAAAATATACAGACAGCCTGGAGCAACAGCATGGATCCAACAAGGCGAAACTGTAATGGGACAGATGCTTGAGAGCCCTGCACTTGGGCCCCAAGATGCAGCTGCCCAAATCCCAGAGGGGGCTCAGCCCTTGACACCCGCGGGTGTGAGGAAGTCGTGGGGTTGGCCATGTGTCAGGAGCAGGGGTGTCTGCCAAGCAGGGCTGTGACAGTGGCTGTGCGAGAGTTGGAAAAAACACAGTGCCTGGCTCCTCTCTGCTCCAAGTAGCGCCTCCGAGGTCCCTCCACTCTCAGAAGGATGGCAAAGAGCTAGTACTCATCCAGTGGAAAGGCAGACGGAAGCCATGTCATATAAGCAACGGTGGAAAGAGCTACATTTAGCCTAGAGAAGCAGCTCAGGGGGACAGGAGAGNTAAAACCAGCTTGAACATCTGGAAGTTCATGGTTCATGTATTGCTGAAGCCTGGCTTGGAGAATTTTAAGCATTACTTTACTAGCGTGTGAGATGAGTGCAATTGTGCAGTAGTTTGAGCATCCTTTGGCATTGCCTTTCTTTGGGATTGGAATGAAAATTGACCTTTTATAGCAATAGACAAATGAAATTTACAGAATGCTTCCTAAGAGCCAGGCGCTCATCAGTGAATCCTCCCAACACTCGACAAGCAGAGATAATCTCACCCAGCCTATCCTGCAATAATGAAACAGACCAGGAAAGGTTAAATGACTTGCTCATGTTTACACACCAAGTCAGTGGTGGAGTCAGGATTCGAACCCAGGTTTGCCATCAGAGACCAAGGTCTTAATCACTAAATTTTTCTGCCTTTAATGCAATCAACCACTGACCCAGCTTAGACCGTCAGCGTTTCTTTCCTCGTTGTCAATGTTATTGATCCCTGATCAATCTTCCTGCTTCCTAATCAACCACTCGTAAGCCCACAGGAACCAGGTTATCCGCTGTTCAGCCACCAGCTTGCTCTATGTAACACTCATTCTGCCCCAGACTCACCTGCCTCAAATCTCCCAAATGGGCTTCACCCCTGGATCGTAAAAAACCCCTGCACCTATTGGGGCTCGTTGATAGAAAATGGGACAAAGACTCTAGGTACTTCAAGCAAGGAAGAAAGGCAAGGGCAGGGAACATGTTAGAAAGACACTCAGTAGCTCACTTATGCGCAGCATGGAGCCAAAGGCAGAGCAGGCACTCGTCCCCAGTTCGCTGGGTGGAAAATGAAAGAGAGAAGAGTGGCCAAATAGGGCAAGTTGCTTGGTGAACACCGTGTGTTTGTGACCCAATTTGGAATTGCTTTAAAAGCCCCTAGCAGATGAGGCTCTGGGCGACACACACCCCTTCCCCACTACTGCCATCTGTTTCTGAGTTGGAAGGATCCCCAGAAAACCTTCACAAAATCACAGGTAAAATAAGTAATGTACCAGCCTAGAACCGAGAGATTTACACATTAGTCCTGGCTCCACCACTCACTGGGTGGCATTCTTGGGCTCAACACGTCTCCTCTCTCAGCCTCAGTTTCCATGTTTGTACGACGGTCATGTCTAGCAGCTCCAAGTTCCCTGTGCTCAGAGGGGAAAGTGATGGAGTGTCATTGCGTAAGTCCAAACACAAGCTCGGCAGATCAACCTTCTCAGTCATATTTTGGAATTAATATGAAAATAAACTCCACCCAGCCATGGGAAATAACGGTGCCATGATGGCAGCTACAGGAAGAGGGCTTTGTTCGAGGGAAAGGCAGTCCTGGGTTTCCAAAGCTGCTGCTATTATTACAGCTAAGTGCATTTACAGCACCAAGGCAGCAGGAGGAAGTTGACAGTTTAAGATGAATGAACTGGGACCTCGCCACCATCCAGCAGGTAGACTGTACAGGAGAATATATATTTTGGATGTGTGTGTGCAGAGACATGAACACATGAGTGTGTGTGCACTCAATGGAAAAGGCCCCAGCAAACCTTCCAGCAGTAACTCACACAGAGGAATGTGGAGGAAGCTGAGACTTCGAGGGGTCCAGTATCTGCTTTCTGTGTGGTCACTGACTTCGCATCAGTGGTCGCTGCAGCCCAGGAGTCCTGCTTCCACAGCCAGGGTGTGCCTGCTCTCCCATCAAACCCCCACCCACTAATCCTTTCTACCGCACATCCTGCTGCTTCTCCTCCACGGGGACCAGCTGCTCCCTTGGTCTGCTGGTGGCGGCTGTCCTGAGTCCACAGGAGGCAGGTGCAGACACGCTCCTCCACGTGAGCACAACACACAGTGTTTTTCGTTCTAAGTGGATTGGCACCAACCCACCCTCAACCTGCCAAAAATCTCCTGTGTTCTTTGGGC
>SJYA01002734.1:2536135-2643500 GCA_006410615.1 Neotragus moschatus | reverse complement strand
CTCGTTGTCAATGTTATTGATCCCTGATCAATCTTCCTGCTTCCTAATCAACCACTCGTAAGCCCACAGGAACCAGGTTATCCGCTGTTCAGCCACCAGCTTGCTCTATGTAACACTCATTCTGCCCCAGACTCACCTGCCTCAAATCTCCCAAATGGGCTTCACCCCTGGATCGTAAAAAACCCCTGCACCTATTGGGGCTCGTTGATAGAAAATGGGACAAAGACTCTAGGTACTTCAAGCAAGGAAGAAAGGCAAGGGCAGGGAACATGTTAGAAAGACACTCAGTAGCTCACTTATGCGCAGCATGGAGCCAAAGGCAGAGCAGGCACTCGTCCCCAGTTCGCTGGGTGGAAAATGAAAGAGAGAAGAGTGGCCAAATAGGGCAAGTTGCTTGGTGAACACCGTGTGTTTGTGACCCAATTTGGAATTGCTTTAAAAGCCCCTAGCAGATGAGGCTCTGGGCGACACACACCCCTTCCCCACTACTGCCATCTGTTTCTGAGTTGGAAGGATCCCCAGAAAACCTTCACAAAATCACAGGTAAAATAAGTAATGTACCAGCCTAGAACCGAGAGATTTACACATTAGTCCTGGCTCCACCACTCACTGGGTGGCATTCTTGGGCTCAACACGTCTCCTCTCTCAGCCTCAGTTTCCATGTTTGTACGACGGTCACGTCTAGCAGCTCCAAGTTCCCTGTGCTCAGAGGGGAAAGTGATGGAGTGTCATTGCGTAAGTCCAAACACAAGCTCGGCAGATCAACCTTCTCAGTCATATTTTGGAATTAATATGAAAATAAACTCCACCCAGCCATGGGAAATAACGGTGCCATGATGGCAGCTACAGGAAGAGGGCTTTGTTCGAGGGAAAGGCAGTCCTGGGTTTCCAAAGCTGCTGCTATTATTACAGCTAAGTGCATTTACAGCACCAAGGCAGCAGGAGGAAGTTGACAGTTTAAGATGAATGAACTGGGACCTCGCCACCATCCAGCAGGTAGACTGTACAGGAGAATATATATTTTGGATGTGTGTGTGCAGAGACATGAACACATGAGTGTGTGTGCACTCAATGGAAAAGGCCCCAGCAAACCTTCCAGCAGTAACTCACACAGAGGAATGTGGAGGAAGCTGAGACTTCAAGGGGTCCAGTATCTGCTTTCTGTGTGGTCACTGACTTCGCATCAGTGGTCGCTGCAGCCCAGGAGTCCTGCTTCCACAGCCAGGGTGTGCCTGCTCTCCCATCAAACCCCCACCCACTAATCCTTTCTACTGCACATCCTGCTGCTTCTCCTCCACGGGGACCAGCTGCTCCCTTGGTCTGCTGGTGGCGGCTGTCCTGAGTCCACAGGAGGCAGGTGCAGACACGCTCCTCCACGTGAGCACAACACACAGTGTTTTTTGTTCTAAGTGGATTGGCACCAACCCACCCTCAACCTGCCAAAAATCTCCTGTGTTCTTTGGGCCCAAGCCCAAGGTCATCATATCACTTTCCAGGGAGCCATGGAACTGGACCCAGAGAGAAGGAACATCTGGAAAGTAGAAAATGGACACATATTACTCTTGGAACCAAAGCAGCTTTCACTCACCACACAACAGGCGCCAGGCTCACCTTCAAGACTAATACCAACAGACCGACTGACGCAGAACCTGGGGGAGGGGCCAGGACCTGGGGCAGGGCCAGGCTAGGAGCAGGGGGGTGGGGAGAATAGGTCCTGAAGAGAGGCCTTCCAAACTCCCCACAGGCAAAGCTACACTGAGATTTGCACCCTCCTGGGTGACTGGCAGGACAAACAGGGCTAGTAAAGATTCTCTGCAGGGCCTCAGTATACATCAGGAGTCTTTTAAAAATGTATACAGTGTTGCACACAAACCCTGTGCTCACAACTTCGTGTTTCTGCATTTACATCTGACAACTCCTCTGGTGTCTGATCCTGGGCCAGGCGCCCTCTCTTCACTCCAGCTCCTTCGAGGCTGCCTTCTCCTTGACGTGTAGCCTTGAACCACTTATAGCCTCGGTTTCCACACCAATGAAATGCTACACTCAGTAAACCTCAGTCCCCCACCCTCTGTGTCTTATGACTCTGGCTGTTCCCAGCCTCTGTGGAAGGAGGACCATTCCATGAAGGCCGAAGGGGTCCCAGCCCTGATGACGGCTCAGAGCCCCTCTGGCGTTCTGAGATTCACACGTCCAAGTGACCCTGGCTGCAAGGGGCAGCAGGGATGCCAGGATGCCCCTGGGGAGCTCCTGTCTGTGTCTGCTGTAACTGAACCCAGCTCTTCGCTTGTCTGAGTGAATGCAATGCAAAACTCTACCCTTTACAGACTTCCAAGAGAAATGCGCTGACCCCAGGTGGGCTGGTCATAATCTGGCAGGAAACAGCCAGGGTGACCAAGACGAGCATCATTTCGGCAATGTTTAATAGAGGGACATTTGGCAAAGGGATGGGCAGGCTGCAGAGACACCCCAGGAGATCATGTGCTTCCCTGCCATCAGCACAACACCCAGCACAAGGTGATGGGGGTGTAGGAAAACAAATAGCCTCCCCACTACCACTGCTCTCCTCCATCTCCCTGAAGCCCCGCCCAGACATAAATGGGGCAGCCCACTGGCCAAACCCAAAGCTCCCTGTTGCCCAAACCCAAAGAAAGCCAGAGGGCAAGGAACCCATGGGGAAAGTAAAGAGAAGAGACGCTGCCCACCGAGCACTGGGGGATTTCTTAATAATCTTTACTGGCGACTCATGTGTTCTCAGGGAAGGAGGGCCCACATCAGCCAGCACCCTGAACTTCCCTTGAAAAGCTCCCTGCCTGACTACCTGAATCCTCAGGGCCCTCTCCTCTCAGCAGTGCTATTTTTCTCCCTGTCTCCTGCCCTTCCTCTGCCTGAGGGTCAGCTTTCAAAGCCAGTCACTCCCTCCCCAACTTCAAACCCTAACTTCACACCTCTCCCTCCTTCATTACGCAGAGCAATTTACTGAGCATCCTGCCCTCTGGTCCAAGGGGTCATCCATGTCTGACTTTCCAACCGTACAGCGCCCTCCCTGAGAGGCAATCTGGCAAATCATCTTCTTGTCTCATTTCACATTTCTGTCATTCGCACTGTGCAGTTCAAACTCATTATCAGCTGCAAAGCCTTGTTTGGGGAGTGCTGCAAGAAAAATAATTTCCCCTAATTGATCTGGATAAACATGTGTCTGTCAATATAAATCCCATCCCTTCACGGATCATTTGCTGTGTCTCCAGCTATCTGCCCCAGGGCAACGCTAAGGAGGCTGGATCCATCTTTGAGAAACTCTCTCTGAGTCAAGCTGGAAGAATGGAAAAAAATAAGCAGATGCTTCAAGCCAGGAGGATTTTCATGTTGGCATGATCAACTCTGGTCTGCTCCCCTGCAAGAGTCCAGATTCCCTCGTCTCCACCAAGAGTCACTGCCCTGGAGCCCCCGGCCCACACCTGCCCATCACTACACCACACTGGCCCCACAGCCTGGCTTGTCTGCATTCACGCTAAGTGAGGAGGCTGCTTTCTGCCCCACCTGAGGACAGCGTGTGTCACTTAGAGGAGACTGGCCCTCTGTCTTCCTAAGCACCTCCCCCCTTGGAGGAAGATCGACCATCAGCGGATGCTGCTCATGGCAGGAAAGGAGGAAAGTTGGGAGCCTGATTTTCCTCCCAGTTACTTACTGAGCTGAGGCCAGTGTAGACGGAGTGCCTGCATCCTCAGAAGGCATCTGCACCCGGGTCTTCATCAAGTTCACCGGTGACACTGAACAGGCACAAGCTTACTGTCTCTGGGGAAAGAGACTGGCTGAGGGATGCCTCATGTCCAAGATGTGCACAAATCCTGCCCTGGTTGTTGGTTGTTTTGGTGTGTAGATTCCCCAACCCTTTCTGGGAATGGCACCCAGATTTTCCTAAGGGAACCAGCTGTTCTGAGTTCTGGATCCAGGAGGTTTCCACAGGGCAGGTCCTAAGCCCTGGATCCAGACCTCGACAATCAGGTCATTTTATCCACCAGGTGTCAGCTGCTCTGCTCACCCACAGGAAGGTCTCGCCCACACTGAGAAGCACACCACCCACGCCGGCACACCGCATGCGCACCCAGGACTGAAAGGCAGACAGCATGATTCTAACTTTCCTGTTGTGTGACTGTGGCTGAGTGATTTAAATTCTCTGTGCCTCAACATGCTCACCTGTAAGACGGGGATAGAAAATGTCCCTCCTTATAGAAAAAAGGGAACCTTCCTACACAGTTGGTAGGAATGTAAATTTGGTTCCACCACTACGGAGAACAGTATGGAGCTTCCTCAAAAAACGAAAAATAGAGCTACCATATGATCCAGCAATCCCACTCCTAGGCTTATATGCAGAAGACAAAAATTCTAATTTAAAAAGACACATGCAGCCGATGTTCATAGCAGCACTATTTACAACAGCGAAGACACAGAAATGCCCACTGACAGATGAATGGATATAGACGTGGTGTATATATATACGGAGTATTACTGAGCCATAAAAAGAAGGAAATAACACCATTTGCAGCAACATGGCTGGACCTAGAGATGAGCATACTAAGCAGAGGAGGTCAGACAGGAGAGACAAATATCACAAGCTATCACTCATACTTGGAATCTTAAAAAATGACACAGATGAGCTTACTTATGAAACAGAAATAGACACAGACATGGAAAAAAAGCTTAACGTTTACCAAAGGGGAAAAAGCAGGGGAGGGATGAGTTACAATGTAAATAACATACACACACTCTATATACACAGACCTACTGTATAGCACAAGGAGCTCTACTGAATATCTTGTAATAACCTATAGTGGAAAAGAACATTAAAAAGCATAGATGTGTAACGGAATCACTTTGCTGTACCCCTGAAACTAATATGACATTGAAAATCAACTATACTCCAAAACATAATAAAGTTAGAGCTAAGACTTCAAACAAGGAGACTGCTTTTGCTAAACAACACAACACAGTTTAGGAATACCTTAAATAATCAATAATAAGTGTTGGAAGATTAAATTAATGATGTTAAAGAAAAAAAGTCCCTTCTTCCTAAGACTGCTGAGATTTAGGGTCTAGCACATACAAAAGCACATGAAAAACTTAGTAAAAGCTTAACAAAGAGTTGTCGTAATTATTCCCAGGGGCAATCAGTGAAAAGGCAAAACGGAATTGGGCGGAATCACAGCACCCGCCAAGGCCAGGTGAGACGAATCCCGCTGGGCTCTCTAAGATGACTGGGGTGGGAAGAGACAACAGTTCTGTTAATGTAACAAAGTTCCGACGCTGGGCTGGGACTCCGCATGTTTGGCCATGAGCTCCCAGGGTAGGTGCTTGGATTTCTACCAGGTCCCTGGGGACATCTGAAAATAAACAGGCAGGAAGTACAGTATCTCTCCCTCTGATTTCTTCCAGGAACACAGGGCACCACCAAGGAAGGCAAGCATCACACTAAAGGGCTGTCCTCCCGAAATCTTCACCATTGTTTTGAAGACAGGGAGTCCTCAAGGCAATATCAGGGCCGGACCCACCTTTGCTTCCCTGGTCCCTTAGATCCAACAGCTAATGTGCTGACCCTGTAGCTCTAAGGATTCCAGTCCGGCATCCCAAGCCTGCTTTCCTAAATTCCCTACTGATTTCCATGGTCTCTTTTTGGAAGGAGAAAGCAGTTTTAACTGGAGTCAACGAATAACAGAAGATATTCTGCATCTCTGAAGAAAATTTCTGGAGCCACATCGAGCTCCCCGATAGCCTGAGGACTGCTGAGAGACCCTCACAGGGTTCTGGGGCAGGCTCACCGGTGCAGGAGAGACCCTCCGAGGTTTCATGTGTGTGCGCCTGCCGCCCCCTGGTGGACAGAGTCAAAGTGAGCGGGAAGTCTTGGAAACGATGAAGGCTGTCCTCGCCACTACTAATAGGAGGAATATCTACGCAGTGCTTTTGTTTGCAAAGCGCTTTTCCGTTCAGCATCTTATTGTTGGTTGTTGTGTTAGTGTTGGTCGCTCAGTCACGTTCGACTCTGTGCGACCCCATGGACTGTAGCCTGCCAGGTTCCTCCATCTGAGCCTTCAAACAACCCGCAGGGAGGGAGGGCAGGAATTCTCCCCCACTTCACAGACAAAGAAACAGGGTTAGAGAAGGTAAGCCCACGGCGAGCTGAGGAATGAAATTTCAGGCTCAAAAATCTGATCCCAAAGCTATTCTTTTGACTCCAAAAGTCAGTGTCCTGTTCTGACCATTCATAAGAATCATCTTGGGCACTGGTTAAAACTACAGAATCTTAGCCACCAATACGCCAAATACCTAGGGCTCAGTGAGAATCTGCATTTTGACAAACTTTCTAGGTAATGGTAAGTAGAGTCAGGTCCAGATACTCCAACTGGCTTTTGAAAATCACTGCCTGGTTATCACATAGTCTCGGATTCTGTGCTTAGACACCCTTCTAAGTCTGTGTGGGCTGCTAGAACAGAATATCATAGACTGGGTGGCTGATGAACCAAAGAAATATATGCCTCATGGCTCTAAAGACCAGAAGTCCAAGATCAAGGAGCCAGCATATCCATGTGCTGTGCAGGAAGGGTCTCCTTTTTAGTTCACAAACAGTTGACTTTTGGCTTTAACTTCACACGACACGGGAGCTCCCTGGGGTCTCTTTTAAAAGGACACTGATCCCATTCGTGACAGCTCTGCCCTCATGACCTAAACACCTCCCAAATGTCCCACTTCCAAACACCTCACATTAGAGGGTTGGGACTTCAACATGCGAATTCCGAGGATACGCGCAGTTTACAGCACCCTCCCTCTGCTCTGTTCCAGTGCTAAGGGTCTAGTCTCTTCCTCCCAACCTCGGCCTCTGCCTGGATCCTGTCATACTAACAGACCAAGCCATCTGAGATCTCATTTGCCATGCACCCTATTCCCTGGTGCTCCACCCCCATAATCCCAGGGGTCGGTGTTCCCACCCTACAGTTGGAGGCCTCTGGGCCAGTGCAGGTGAGCTGTAGGGTCTGAACCCTGGACTGTGACTATGGAGACCACACGGTGTGGCGCTGTGCCACGCGACTCTATCTCCCCGACAGAACTCCCATCCTGGGTTCCAGCCCCTTAAAGCCCTGCCTGATTTTCTGATCATGAGACAAAATCAAAGTGTCACTAAAATGGCACTGACTCATTTTGGTCTGAAAGACGAGCTGGCCACATCCAGGTCACATCTTTCTTTGAGGTGGAGATCTCACGGCCAAATCCCATGTACTCCGCATGGGGACCCGGCTAGAGGGAAGGGACCCCAAATCTGGATGTCCTTAGGATGCTCCAAAGTACAGGATAAATACCAACTGCTTAGAGGACCGCGAGACAGAACATCCTACTGTGCTGGTCTCGATGCATGTTTCACTACGAGAAATACTCATTCCGAAAATAAGCTCAGGTCAGAGGGTTAATTCTCCGAAGGAAAAAAGAAACAAAAGACAGAAAGTTCCCAGGACTGTCCCGCGGTCTGTCAGAGAGGCAGCCCACCTCCCAGAACAGGAGTGAGGCGCGCCTGGCCGTGTTCTAGTGTGTTCCCAGAGGCTGGACGAAGGAAGTGAGGAGGGGGCACTGTACGGAAGGCCTTTGGGGTCTCCAACCACAGCAGCCCCTCTTGACCTGTGAGCCTGGTGTATGTGTCTGGGTCCCAAAGATTTTATTTGAGGGAGAAAGGGTGAAATTTTAAGAGGAAAAATAAGAAAAAGAAAACATGGGATCCAACCTTCTCCTCGGAGTACAAAACTGAAGGCCCAGAGGGAGGTAAATGGCCTCGTCCAGGGCCGCACAGCTGGTAGAGGCCAGACTGGAATCAAAACCTCGTATTCTGTGTTAAACCAACGTGTGGCACCTCCATCTAGCCCGTGGGTCATGCTTGGCGATTTTCTCTGATACAGGCCACACTCACGTAATGCAATGATGGGCAAGACCCAGGGCCCAGCAAATCAGGGGCCGGCATGCGCCCTGGGAGACAGTGAAGAGGCGATGCCGCGGGACGCAGCCTGACCTCAGGGTGTGGGGAAAATGACCCAAGGAAGAGTGTGTGAGGGCTGAGCTGAACAGGGGGCTGGTGGAACAGATGTCACTCACAGTCACTTTGGTGCACGAGCTCCCGCTCACTAGTCACCCGGAGAGGCACTGTGACAAGCATTCAAGCACTGACTGCCCCCACAAAGGAAGAGATTTCCCTTCTAGGTACTGAGCACCTACCTACACAGAGCTCTGCAGTCTGATCTGTTTCCAATCTGCCCTCCAAAGCAAGCTGTACCAACCACCCCATCTCACAGAGGAGAAAAATGAGGTTAAAAGAACTGCCTGGTGTCACAATGCTGATAACAGTTGGAACCAGAATTTGAACCACAATGTATACGCTCTTTCCACAATCCCTGCCTATGAAATGTAAGCAAGCAGAGACTGAACGTCCCAGTCACTGAATCTAGACGGGTCTTTGCTGCTGAGAAACATAATGCCACAGTCCTGACTTAGAAAACACAGTTCTCTCATGGCTGTCTATATCAAGGGCCGCCCATGAATCTGAAATTGAAGTTGGCTGAAGTACAACAAGCTGATAGGTGTTGAAGGCTGGGGTTAGGGAGCTACAAAGAATGACAGGGACCAGGAGGGAGAGAGGAAAACCAGGTCAGGGAGAAAGTCCCTCCTGCCTTCTAAGGAGTGATCCTCCCAGCCTGGCAAACACACACATGCAATACACACAAACACACACACATCATGCATGCACACACAACATACACACCATGCATACACACACCATGCACACACATGTATTCACATGAATGCATTCATGCACACATGCAGGCATGCGCATCACATGCACACATCTATACACACATGCACATGTACACACATGCATGTGCCCACCACCACCAGCGCCACCTTGGCCCTTAGGCTTCCGTATCTTATAAACCCACCTGACTCTCACATGGATTCTATCATTTTCCTCCACTTGCAGACAGCCTCTCCTTCCATCCTGTAGTCTGAGGGCAGAGACATCAGATGTCTGGGAAACTCTCACCCAGCCCTGCATGGCCCTGGCCGCCTGGCAGAGGCCCAGCGTCTGTCAGTGACTGGTAAAGAGCAGGGCTGGTGTTCTCCTTTGGCAGGTTTGTAAAGAGAAACCTAGCTACCTGCGTGTGCTGTGCTTCTACAACTGAACTGAACTGGGACCAGAGCCACAGTGTGCAGCGGCCAGTGCAGGGGTTACGGCTGCCCTCAAATTCTGCACTCTACCCTCCAGTGACTTTAACTGGTCTGGGGCGAGCAGTGGCAGCCAACTCAGCCCTAGGGTAACAAGCAGAAAGAGCAAAGTAAGTCAGATCCTGGCCACAGCAAAAGTCATGAAAACAGATAACACTGCAAGGGAAAATACACACCAGTTATCAAACAGCCAGAGGACCCAGTGACCATCTGGGATTTTGCCAGAACCACCGGAAGCAAGGATCCCTGTGGCTGCTGGCTCACAGGGGCTCAATTAGAACAGTATCCCCATGACCCAGTTTATTCCAGCTAGATTTTCTCTTTGGGTCTGGTTCGCATGTCAACAGCACGTATGACTACATGGCCTCAACTCTAACATATTCAAGGTCCCCTTTTCACCCTACAATGACAGTTAGACACAACCCACTCACATCCCACTTTTAAAGCAATTTAACACCCAAACTGAAATATAAAGGAGAAATGAGAAGAAAGCAGTGGTTTAATACATGTATTTTGATCTGTGATGCTCAAGCACGTGGCCCAAGGACCTCCACTGAAGGCAACAGAGTTACAAGTGTGGACTTAAGGGAGAAGATCAGAAGCCATTTCAAACAAGACATACCATAAAAATCAAACAACAGAGGCAAACACTAAATAAAAATCAGTGTTGCATTAATAATTGATACGACCTTGTCAAAGTTCTCTGTGCGTGTCGGCGGGGTATCTGCCAGCCTTGTAACATGTGGCATGATGCTCCACTGTGTGAACATCCCCGAGCACTGCTAGACACCCAGCTCTCCTGGACTCCATCCACCAATGAGAGCAACAACCAAAATCTATCCCTCCATTTGTACAATGCCCCAGGGGAATGGCCCCAGACTCCCCCTCCACCTCAAGCCTGTGGGAGCAGTCCTCTTCCAGGTGGAGGCAGGCATTGGAAGATTGACAGGGGCATCTGATGGCTCATAGCCAGGCACACAGTGCCTCACGCAGCCCCTGAACCAGCACTCCGAAGGCGACCAACCGGGCATTTGGTGGGCAGAATGTGCCCTCCCCACTCCCAGCGTCCCTGCACAGGACAAGGTGCACAAGACATGCAATTCACCTTATTCTCAGTGGGTGGGCTGTCAATTCAGCATGTGACTGAGCAACCTGCATGTGTCCGCTAAAACTTCTAAAGTGCACCCATGCACGGGCACCGGAGTAGAAATGAGCATACAGGCCCTTAGCCTACCCAAAAAGCAGACTTGTGCTCCAGTCTTGGAGCAGATCTCTATGTCTTTAATTGGANTCAATTCAGCATGTGACTGAGCAACCTGCATGTGTCCGCTAAAACTTCTAAAGTGCACCCATGCACGGGCACCGGAGTAGAAATGAGCATACAGGCCCTTAGCCTACCCAAAAAGCAGACTTGTGCTCCAGTCTTGGAGCAGATCTCTATGTCTTTAATTGGATTGCTCATGAGGGGTGCTTACCCTGAGAGCCCCCATGCTGTGAGGAAGCTCACGCTGCTTGGGGAGGCCATGTGTAAGTGTTCCAGCTGATAGTTGCCATCAACCACTGGATATCTGGATGAGCCAGCCTTCAGATGATGTCAGCGCCCTTGCCCTTGAGCCACCCCAGCCTTTGAATCTTCCAGGTGAGGTGCCAGACATCATGGGACAGAGACAGGTCATCACGCAATAGCTGCATCTGAATTTCTGACCCACAGAATGAGGAGTAAAATTTTGTATACATTTGCCTAAGTGGCATTAAATGGCAGAAAATTGACATGTATCTTTCAACAATTCAAGATCACTCAGCTCCACAAAAGGCCCGTGCTAGCAGACACACACCAGAACGGAGACTGACCCAGCGAAAAGCAAAATCAACCCCACCCTTGATCAGCACTTTAGTTCAGAGGCCAGAGGCAAAGCCCCTGGTTTAAGTTCTTCTCCTAAAGAAACATGCGTAGATGAATTCTTGAGGGTTAAATACAAGATGGATTCTGCCAAAGGGGCTCCAGAGGGACTTGTGGCTAGACAGAGGAGATGAATTCTCTGGAAGGATGCGCAGGGGTCTGTGACTGTCCAGAGGAGCGAGGAGCCAACAGTGAGTGAACCCAGAGGCCTCGGCCGTCCTCCTTGGCACGGGTGAGTGGCGGGCTCTGGGGGCAGCTGTGTGCTTCAGAGGATGGTGCAGCCACAGCAATACCTCTCGGGGTAATCCACCGCATACACCTGGTGGTCGGTGCCATAGATGTAGTAGACGGCAGTCTTTCCTTGGTACCAGTAACGCACTTCTGTGAGGGGGATCAGCTCCAGGGTCTGGCGCTGAGGAAACAATTGGCCAAAAAGAAAACCTCAGTGTTCTGTTCAAGTCACTCACCTCCTCCAGAACCCTCAGTAGCTCCCTACTGCCTGCAGGAGGAAATTCATGCTCTGGAGCTGTCCTTTTGGCCCAGACCTGGCTTCTAGATGTATCCCCTCCTAGGCTCCTTCACTCACCCGAAGCTCTGCGCCAAACTGACTTCTCATCTTTAACCATCACCTGATTCTAAGTTTCATCAAGTGAGGATACAGGCATCCCCAGGGGAGTTTCGGGATGTAGGGAAAGTCACCAGCTCAAAACAGGGCATCTAACAGGACAATAATTTTTAGATGGCGGTGGGGAGAGTGAGGTGGAGAAAATTGGAGGGTAGAGTCATTGTAAACATTTTTATATTAAAACAATCATGGAGATATTAGGAAAGGGGACATTAGGGCCCCATGTACGACAGCTGTCTCCTAACTGGATTCTACTTGCTAATGTCTTAACCCTGAGCAAAATATCACCATGAATCTTGGTCTATAGATGCTGNGGGAGAGTGAGGTGGAGAAAATTGGAGGGTAGAGTCATTGTAAACATTTTTATATTAAAACAATCATGGAGATATTAGGAAAGGGGACATTAGGGCCCCATGTACGACAGCTGTCTCCTAACTGGATTCTACTTGCTAATGTCTTAACCCTGAGCAAAATATCACCATGAATCTTGGTCTATAGATGCTGACCCAAAAGACAATCTGGGCCAAAGATGCACAGAAGTGTTCCCCCATTACACCTCTTTAAAAAAAAAAAATGCGTGCCTGCCCCTACTTCACCCCTCCCTGCTCCAGGACCACCACCCAAATGGCCTGTGTCACCTGAGACGGGGCTGTGCCATCACAGAAAGCCCAGGAGACCCAGGGTGTAGATGGAGGCCTGCCACCAACATGCTGTGTGAGCTTAGGTAGTCAGTGCCCCTTTGCCAAATGAAGGGTTCAAAAGGACTCCAATTGCCAGCCTCAGCAGTGAAAACATCCCAGGAGAACCATCTGTATCCACAAACTGCTAAAACCATGTCCTGATCCTCTTGCCCAGTCCCAAAACAGACACCTCAGTATTGGGGGGTGTTCACTGTAGTGTCCCCAGAATACACCAGTGCTGCAGGAGCAAGGGTCCTTAGATACCCATCTGGGGTCCTCTCTGGATGGGGCTGCAGACCAGGCATTACTCCAGGTGAACAGCCACTGAGGTATGGCTGACACCCAGAGTACTGCTTACACTGCATCGCCCCCTGCCTGACCATCCTGCTCTGGCTCCCCAACCCCTTCCCCTGTTTTCCCTGGGAGCCCTTGCTTAACAAGTGACGAGCACACAGATCCTTGTCTCAGAGCTGCTTCTGCAGAGCCCAGCCTAATGCAAGGTCCAGCCACATTTACAGGTGAGGACATGGAGGCCCATGGACAGAAGAGAGGGTTCAAAAGTCGTGACCACGTGCCAGAACCAGGAAGCAGAGCCTGACCTGGTAAGCAAACTGTCCCTGCAGCGGCTGCCAGGTGAAAAGCACCCTGAATCCCTCTGCAGATTGTGCTGCAAACCTTCCCTGGCTTTCAGAGAGTCGCTTGTGTGCCTTGAATGTGGTGGATAACAACATATTCCTTAGAGTTGAAAAATTTGAGTTCTACTCCTGGGCTCTTCCACTAAGAAGCTGTGTGTCATTACCTAAATTACTTCCACTCTCTGGCCCCCCTCTGATTTATTGAAGTAGACCAGAGGTAGCTGAGGATGCCCACAGGCTAAAATTAGCCTGGCAGCCCATACAGTGTTCTTAGCATTTTTTAAAAATTTGTTCTCAATATTGAAAAACTGGAAGATTTCATATGAAAATGTGGACTTCAGAAGGTCTGAAATCTCTGCCCCACAGAGTTGAGGGGAGGCCCAGCCTTCTGGATAAGGGGCCTCCCACCCACAGTACCACCCACCCACAGTACCACCCACCCTGCGGGCCTTTGAGTTTGCAGTGCCCCCATATCACGCTTAGGTTCATTCCAGCTCCAAGAAGAGGGTCATTATTAAGTTAAATGCATCCTTTTCTCTCCTGCAAATAGGGTAGATGTGCAGAGAGAAGGGGAATATTTATTGCAAAGGGACTAGAAGGACACTTCCCTGGTGGTCCAGTGGTTAAGAACCCACCTTGCAATGCGGGGTGTGTGTGTGTCGGGGGAGGGGGGGTGGTGCCTGTTTGAGGAACTAAGGTCCCACATGAGTCAGAGCAGCTAAGCCCCTTGCCACGGCTAGACAGTCCATGTGAGGGCTGTGCGCTCAGTCATGTCTGACTCTTTGCGATCCCACGGACTGTAGCCCACCAGGCTCCCCTGTCCATGGAATTCTCCAGGCAAGAATACTGGAGTGGGTTGCCGTTTCCTTCTCCACAGGCCACAACGAAAGGTCCCTCGTGATGCAACTAAGATCTGACACAGCCAAATAAAATTATTTTTAATTTTTTTTTAAAGAGGAAGGAATACTGACATTTTAAGTATCGGGTTCCGAGTGGTTAAAGCAAATGATCTCATTCCTTCAAAACCCTCTGAGGCGATGGTAGCATCTCTTTTTCACAGGTAAGAAACTGAACTGCAAGGAGTTCGCAGCTGGTGTGGGACCACTTTGGGATACGGGAGAACCAGGATCTGCACCCAAACTGTAAGACTCGGACTCGGAGAGACTCCTCACCAAGTTCAGGCGCTGGGCTTCACGGCTCGATCCCTCATCTTCCCGCCCCGACCCCTCATCTTCCCGCCCCATTTCTTTTACACACACCTGTCCCTTCCCACACACCACGTTGCTTCTGGAGGCGCGATGGGCAGAACCGCCACCTAGTGGCCAGGAGGATACAGCCGCGCCACAGACCCGGCCCAGGCCGCCGGTCCAACACTTAGGGGCCGGAGATTTGGCAAGAGCCCTGTCGGGCCGCACGCTGGGTTCCAGCCCTGCCTTCCACCCTAGATCTCGAGCTTTCCATCCCCTCTATGAATACCGGGGGGTGAGAATCAACATCACACCGAGCCACATTCCTGCGTGAAACCCTGCAAGCTTCCTGTCGCTGTCTGGATAAATTAACCCAAACCTCTCCTTGTGGTGTTGGGCTAGCCCGCCCTGCTCTCTGCCCTGCGGCCACTATGGCCCCAAGTCAGTCCCCAGTACCTCCGTGTTCCTCCCACTGGGGCTCCATCTGGCCGCCCTGCCACTCGGGGCAAGGAGCCTCCCTGCAGAGGGAAGGGCCCACTCCCTCCTTTATGTTCACAGGGCAGTGCCCTGGAGCCCCAGCCCAGCAGGCACCTCCCCTCCCACCAGCCCGGACCCCGCCAGCTCACCTGTTGCAGGACGCGGGCCCGGGAGGCCAGGGCGGCGCTGTGTTCTGAGATGCCGCGCCTGGAGGCCAGAGAGATCTCCCGCAGGGGGAAGTCCACAATGGGATACACCTGGGGGAGACGCAGACCGCCTGACCCGGAGCCTCAGCACCTGGAGCCTTAGAGGGCCGAGGGGAGCATGAGCCCAGAGGGCGGAGGGCCCAGGCCAGGGGCGAGTGGGATGCGTGGGGCTTCTTAAACCTCCACAGACCCTGGATCCAACCAAGGGGAGCACTGTCGACAGAGTACTCCCCCACCCAGCAGACCTTTGCTGCTGCCTAACTCAGGTTGAGGGTGGCTGCAGGGCTTCCTAGAGCGGTGATGCCTGAAGTGAGCCTTTAGGAAACAGAGTGATTGGGGCAAAGAAATAAGTCTAAGGACTGTAGCGCAGTCATGAAGAAGGAAACCCTGCCATTTTCAACAACATGGATGGCCAAGGGCATTATGTTTAGTGAGGTAAGTTAGCGAAAGATAAATATCCTATGATCTCACTTACATGTGGAATTAAAACAAAACCAAAAAACCAAACTTCTGGATGTGGAGAACATACTGATGGTACCAGAGATGGTAACGGGAGTCGGGGGCAGTGGGTGAAGGGGGTCAATTAGTACAAACTTCCAGCTATAAATAAGTCTTGGGGATGTAAATTACAGAGCCGTGACTACAGATAACACTGGACTGTATATTTGAAAGCTGCTGAGAGTAGCTCATAAAAGTTCTCATCACAAGAAAAAAAAAATTTTTAACTGTATGGTGATGGATGTCAAACTAGATACATTTATCAGCCAATATGAAACAGCACATACTGTAAAAAGAGAAAGGAAGGAAGAAAAGAGAAATAAGGAAAAACTGACCCTCCCAATAAACCTCTCTGCAGATGTCCCGTAAAAGCCACATTCCCTTACCCGGCGGACAGCAGGGGGCAGCAAATCTTTTCTGTAAACGGTCAGAGTAAACACTCAGGCTTTGAAGGCCATAGGGTCTCTGTCTCAACTGCTCAACTCTGCCCTTGAAGTATAAAGGCAGCCACAGACAGCACACAAACAAATGAGCTGTGCTCCAATAAAACTTTATTTATAAAAAGCAGGGTGAGGGCCAGAGTTTGCAACCCCCAGTGTACAGAGGCTCCCTAATCCGGCTGCTGGCACCTGTTGTGTCTCAGCCCCTTGCTCTGGCCAGTTCACTGCCCCCTGCCCCCCGCTCTCTGCTGCTCTTTAGGGCCTCTGTCCTGCTCCTTCCTCTGCTGGACACCTTGACCCCTGTTGTCACACTGTCCACTTGCTCCCAACACCACTCCCCACCCCAACACCTCTGCCCCTTCCTGTCTTTCTACCATACAACACTGGGAAGAAAATGCCATTATCATCATCTTCCTCAACAACTGTGAGATCTAAGGGCAGAGATTCTGTTTTCCAGGATCCCCAGGGTCTAGCATAGTGCCTGGTATAGGAGGAAGGTCTGAAGATTTGTGCAGGGGAAGAAGGGAGGAAAAGAGGGAGAGAAAAGCAACAGGGGAAGGATGGAAGGTTGACGATGTAAAACTCCAAACAGAAGTAGCCCTGAAGGGTCCCAGCAGCTTGGATCCTGCCTGGGAAGCTCTGCTCCTGCCCAGTCTCTGGATGAAGGCAATGCCTGCAGAACTGGAAGACCCGGGCTCACAGGGGAGGAGGGACCCAGCTCCCTTTGGGGCAGTCGCAAAGCTCTCCTCACCGTTGTGTTTTCGTCCTTAAAGAGGGTCTCTCCTCTGGCTTTAGCAAGCAGCTCCCCAGGGCAGTCCAGCTGGTGCTCAGACACAAACTCAAATAGGCTGTTCTTCCTGGAAGTGAGAAGGATGAGAGACAGAGCCAGGGGGTTGGGTTAAGAACATGGCCTTGGCATCAGGCAGGAGGGCTTGCCATGCTACCCTTGGGACCTTGGGAACATGCTTTAGCCTCTCTGGGCCTCAGCAGCCTCACTTGTAAGGGGGGAAACTAGTCAAGTGCTGATCTAGCAAAGTGCCTGACAGGAAAAACCCTGAATGTGTGTGAGCTTTCCTGACGTGGGAACTCAGGACCTGGGACTCCTATCTCCCAGCAGGTGCCTGCACTGTGAGAGCCCCAACCAAGCGGACCCCCTCTGCAGACACCACTGCAGGCCATGCCCCACCCCAGCCACCACCCCACCAAGCCCCAGCACGGAGAGGCCCACATACCATGCGATGACCAGCTGGATGAAGTGCAGCAGCTTCTTCTCGCCCTTACAGGTGGCACAGGTCTTGTTCCCCCTCCCAGAGCACGTGCTGCATCTGAGAGGGGCCCCGATGGTAACAGACATTCGTGGCATCCCAGTGGCTCCAGGGCCCTTGCCCCACTTCCTTCCTCAGAAAGGTGGGCTGTGGTGGGCAAGGCTTGCTTCCACGTGCCCACCATCTAGACCTCCTGCTTCCCATAGCAGTGCTCTATCCTCCTACCGGAGACCACCTTTCTACCCACCCTCCCCCCCAGAGCCTACACGGTTCAAGGGCTTGTGCCCTATCCCGCCTGTGACCAGCCTGAGACCTCAGCCTGGCCAACCAGTTCATTCCATCTCTCTCGCCACAGGGCTGATACAAGACTGACGCATGAGCCAGGTGTGTGTATTGAGATCTACCCCAGAACTTTTGTTGGAACTGTCAGGAAAGGGTCATCCTTTTCTACTGAGGTTGCCAAGCTTGGAGCTGCTGCCACCATAGGAGATAACCTGCCTGAGAATGAGGCCAAAACAAAGGAAAGCAGAGTGGGGGACAGAGGCAGATTCCTGGGGTTATCACTTTAGCACCTAGATCCAGCTATACCTGAAGTCATTGCGGAAATCTATCCCTAGTCTTTTCCACTGCATGGGCCTACAAGTTTACTGTTTTGCTAAAGCCAGTTTGAATTGGAGTTGTTTCACTTTTTAAGTGAAAGAAACCTGAGTTTCCTTCCAAATCTAAGACCTTCTTTACCAATCACAGGTGGCAGATCCTCCAAAGCTCACCATCTGGCTTGTTAGAAGGATGGCCTGGGCCTTGGTGAGCCCAGAGTGTCGTTAACCAGTGCACCCATTGAGAGTCTCACTCCTCGGGGTTTCTTGTTCCCTTTTAAAATTTTATAAATACGTGAAAGGCCATCATTTCCAAAATGGGCAGCAGCCCATAGGCTGCAAAGTCCTGCAAACAGGCACTTTGTTGATCTAGCCAATCAGCTGGCCTTCCTTGACTCCTCCTCCATTTAGTCCCTGCAGTGGGTTATAAATAGGGTGTGCCTAGGCCTGGATCCTCTGAGCTAAGAGTCTCACCTTGGGTGCTTTTCTATATTCACTTCCCCTCTGCATGAGCAGGAAGAGGTCTCCTCTCTTCACCTACTGCCTCCCTTCCTCCTGGAAGTGCCTTATCCCTCCCACCACCCACCCACCCACAGATTGCCTGACGGGCTCCATCTGGTCGGGAAAAGCACCCTCCGAGGTGATAGGCACCTACAATGCCCAGACCTCTGGGGACATGGGTGACAAGACGGCTCGCGCACCCACTTGCCTTCCTGAGGGCAGGCAATGACAAGCAAGAACACCCGTGAGAGCACTCTCAGCTCCTCACCTCTGGCTGGGGAGCCCGGTCTTACCTCCGCCTGCCAGACCCCGAACACATCTGACACCGCCGGGACTTGGCTTTGCGCTTGGCGCCACTGCAGGAGGAGCACCGAGCCTGCAGAGACACGCAGCCTCAGCCCCCACCCGCCTCCCTCCCGGGAGCAGGCAGAGGGGTCCTGAGGCCCTCCCCAAGCCACTTCCCCGCTCCCTCTCCCTGAGCCTCCGCCCCTTGTCTGTAAAAGACCCTGCATCCTCTCGTCCCTGTTTTTCTTGAGACATTCGCCTCTGCTGCTCTTCTCTGGTCCCCACGACCCCCAGGGACCATCCCAGACCAAGCAGCCATAGCAAGAAGAGGTGGGAGATGGGCAGGCTGGCCCCTCGGGTACTGGGGGGTAACAGTTCAGCCTTGGAAAAGCCCCCAGAGATGGGCCAGGGTGCACCACTATAGTAGGCTCGGGGAGGGCTCTGGAGCCATTCCAGGGAAAGCCTGAGGGACAATGCGGGAGGAGGGGAGAGGGGAGGGAACAGCAAAGGCCACAGGGAGGGGCCCTGGGGAGGGGGCCAGGGCAGGAGTGAGGCCACAGGAGACACAGGGCTGGCACAGCCACAGCCGGACCCTGCAGGGCACAGAGCTGGCAGAGCGATGAGCCTGCAGCAGGTGGGAGGTGGGCAGGACAAGGAAGGAAAATGCTCAGCTTAGAGCAACAAGTGGTGGGTGTGTATCCAAAAGGCTGGGGCACAAATGGGGAGGTGGGGAGATCTGAGAACACACAAGGGGCATGGACTTCCTGCTGGGACAGCCAGTGCCTACAGAAGTCTGCAGAGAACGCTGATGCCACAGGGGCCTGGATGGTGCTGGAGGGCCCACGACGGGCTGAACAGTATACGTTACCCCCTCACCCCCAGATTCATGTTGAGCAGAGCCTCAGCATGTGGCAATCACCTTTGCGGATGTAATTAGTACCGGTGAGGCCGCACTGCAGGAGAGTGGGCCCTGTGTCCAATGACCCATGTCCCTGTGGGAAGGCAGAGACCCACACACGGAGAAGCGATGGAGGCAGAGGTGGGGTGAGGCAGCTACAAGCCGAGGACTGCCAGCTGCCGCCAGAAGTCTAGAGGAAGGATAAGATGGCACCTCCCTCAAGGCCTCCCAGAACGAACCTTGATTTTGGATTTCCGGCCTCCAGAACTCAGAGAATAAATTTGCTGCTTTAAGCCACCCACCTTGTGTTCCTTTATTACAGCTGCCCCGGGAAACTAATCCAAGGCCCAAGTCTTGCCCCTCCAAGGCCCTGAGTGTACCTTCCCGGCACTTGGCCTGCACTGTAAATGCGGGGCATCTGTCACTCTGTCCCACAGACAGAGGGTCCCTGCAAGGAGCAGCTCAGGTCTCTGTCCTCCTGCAGCTGCACTGAGAGGTACTCAGTAAATGTTTGTAGGTGGAGGAGGAAAAAAGAGGAGAATAAAAATCATGAAGCATCAAAGTGAAATAAAGTCAGTAGAGACCAGCCAATCCAATGTTCCCATTTTACAGGCAGGAAAGTGGAGGCCAGGAAAGGAAGGATGACCTGACTGAGATCCCACTGATAGTGCAGGGAGCCCCAGGCCCCAGCCCAGCACTCCACCCCCACAGGGCCCTGCTCCCACACGCCACCTACTCACCAACAGCAACGTGTGACTCACCGTGCCAGCCCCGTGGCAGCCACTGCACTTGTAGCGCCCACGCCCGTGGCATTTGTGGCATTCCTGAGAGTAAGCGCTCTCCTTGATCCAGTTTCCCAGGAACCAGCAGTTCCTGATTTCACCACCCCCACTCCCAGGATGTCAGTATCCCAAATAAAAGTACAGCAGTTCAGGCCACAGTGGGAAGACGGCCATTCACTCATGACAAGGATTCCAAAGAGCCTTGAACACCAAGCCAAGGAGGTCACGTTACCATCTCCTTGGAGCTCCAAGCAATCTGTCCTGGATGCTAAGACGGGGAGACCTGGTCTCTGACTCCCATGTCTTAACTCATACTCCCAGGCTAAGCCACAAAAGTCAGTATCCTTTGCCTAACAGGTGGCTAAAGGAGTCTTTGGGAACAGAAGCCATTAAAAAAAAAAAAAAAAAAAAACGTATTTTTGCAAAAGGCAGTGAGCTAGCTACTGGAATTCAATAGCTGAATCAAAATAGCTTTTCCGCCCTGGAGAACAGAATGAAACACTTTCTTGATCTCTCAAAGTCGGTTTCATCTTATGACGCTGTGAAAACTCAGAGGGTAAAATGACACGCTTGAATCAAGTTCTAAAGTGAAAACAAGGTAGGTAATTAGATGAGAACGTAACATAAAACATCTCGGCTGTGTCTTTACAACACCCGATTACATTTCTGTAAAACAGCACGGATGTCAAATTCTGCTCCTCTAATGACTTCCATTTAAAAAAATCCCATGATGCTTTAATTTTATATTTGTTTCGTTCAGCTATTTACCAATGGGCCCAAAAAAAAAAAAAAAAAAGATGAAAATAAAAAGGATAAAAACACTCAGATGGCCTCAGAATATGAATGCTCACTATTCAAAGCTTGTGACAATACCATCCTGTTGCTATGTGAACGCTCCCTACTCTGTGTGGAATTCTGTATGAGACTACATCCCATAGACTGAGTTTCCTTAGAATTCTGTGCATTTGATGGGCAATGAATGAACTACCAGCCTAGACTCTGTTTCCTTTTTAAAAGGATAAAGTTTGATGAAACCACAGTGTCAGAAAAACCAGCTCAGAGAGGAGTAAAGTTTCCAATAAACAAGTTACCTTGACCAGTGACGAGTGAGGGACTTGGAACCTCCTAGTGTCTTCCTGAAACATTGGGGGAACCTGGACCTTGATGTCCCAGAGCCTGGGGGAGGCTCCTCTTTGTGGCCCATCCACGGAGTGATCTGACAGAGAAAGGGGTCATTTTAAGACCAGCAGACAACTGGGAGTACCAGCTTTCATTTACTCATCAAAGGGTCTGGACTTTCACTTGGTACCAGGTATTAGGCTCAACCCTGGGGCCAAGGGCCTGGTAGGCACAGGTCCCCTTAGAGTCTGTGATTAAGAACCTAAGCTCTGAAGTTGAACAGACCTGGCTGACTCCTGTTTCTTTGTACTTCCTGGCTGCAGAAGCCCACTGCAGCTCCGCTACCTCTCTACCCTGCGATTCTCTCCCCTCTTAGCCCAGGGCTAGTGCGTGCTGAGAGATCAACAAACAAGGACTGGAACCGCTACCCTCACCACTGCCACCATCTCCTTCTTTCTTGTCCTCCTCCTCCATTCAAGGAGACAGACTCAGCAACAGCCACGGTACAGTGGAATATGACACGGTAAGTGCTTTGGACCAGAGCTGAGTGAGTGAAGGGTTCTGAAAACTCAGAAGATGGACTCCCTCTGCTGGGCAGGAGGTATCAGGAGAGGAAATCTTCAAAGGCTTCCTAAAAGAGGGGACCCATGAGCTGAGCCTTGAAGGACAGGCCATAGTGGTCAGCATGGAAAGCAGGTTGAGCACAGAGCTTCCCAGACAGACAGCCTTAACCCTTTGGGTGCTCCAGCAGAGGGCGGGGTGGCGCACTGAACAAGGAGGGGGTCTAGAGACTTGGGGAGGCTCTTGGGGGGCCTGGGAGGCCGGCAGACGCTTGAGCACACTTGCCCCCTTTGCCATCTGGCCCCGGGTGGCAGCACCAGCCTGTGGCCAAAGACGAACACTAGACTTTTTCAGGATCTCCTGCGTACTACTTCTTGGACAAGGAAGCATTTGCTAAGCTCAGCTCTGAGGAGGCTCCAGGAAGAAAGGCTATGCTGTCGTGTTATGGGAAATCAGGCTCAGGGCAGCAGAGCATGTTCCTCAGGGTTAGTAGCTAAGACAAGTCCTGACATTCACCACCAGCCCCGTCCGCATCCACTCCCAGTTACACCGACATCAGACAACTCACTTACTGGTAAAGGGCTGAAAAGTCCATTCACTTATCCTGGATTCGCTGAAGGTCTCCAATCGATACTGCAAAGGAAAAACAACATGTTCACACTCATGCCCTTAGGAAGACAGAGCCTTATGCAGAAAAGGAGGCTTCCCACCCCTGGGCTCATCATGCCATGCACAGCACCCAAGGGCTGCTCCAAACAGGCTGGCAGTAGTGACTTCTCCCAGGTGGCTCGGGGCACTCCTGCAGGGGTCACTCAGTCCAAGGAAGTGTCCCCTGACCAGCGCACAAATGGGCCACGTCAGCTCCCCGTTTCTTTACACATAGAAATGGTCTATCAGGTAAGTTTTGAAGTAAAAACCTCCTTTTGACAGATGGAGGCTGCCGGAATCAGCCACTCCAAGGGCCCCCTTGGAGGAATTTATCTGCCTGATGTCCAGACCTTCCTTCCTTCCTTCTTGAGCCTCATCCGCAGGATCACAAAACAGAAGGGATCTTGGGCATTGCTCGGCTCCTCCTTTCCCATGTGAGGAAAGGGATGCTCATCAGAGAGGTCCGCTGACTTGCCTGAGGTCACACAGCCACAGAGAGACCTTTACCCAGATCTGCTCTGGCCACTCCCTGCGAGGCCAGTGTCTGTGTGGCTGTGTGCCCACTGGGGGAAGCTGTGCCAGCGACACAGGGCCTGTGAACTGACAGCTGACCGTGTCGAGGCAGAAGACAGCAGAGGTGCGTCTATGGCCTCGGCACCAGACACAGGCCCACCCTGGAGCCTCAGGCCCGGGGATGACGAATGAAATGATCCTTGGCACAGATGAAATGGGGGAGGCAGAGGGAGCTGGGATCAGGGCAGGAGGTGGTCCTTTTATCCCTCTGGCAAACAGATTAATTGTGTCTTAAAAAAACAAGGCTTTGGAGCCAGCCAATCTGGTTTGAATCCCAGCTTGGTCACTTCTAGCTTTGTGTTTGGAGGTAAGCAACTCCACTTCTCTAAACATCCAATTCCCCCTCTTAACTGGTGACAATGGTTATCTACAGTGCAAGGCGGCCATGAGGATTTGATCATACATACATGGAATGTGCTTTCCATAATGCCCAGGGCATTCAAGCTGCTTCACGGTGACTGGTACTCATGATTCCTTGTATTACCCCTCACTGCAAACCCGGGAAGTAACAGAGCCTACGTCCCCACCAGTCACACACACACGGCCCCCACGATTCCTCTCCCCGGGCCACCCCAGAACCCCCGGCCGCCCCTCACCCGGCACAGGTTCTGCTGCTTCAGCTCCAGGATGACGAGGTCGCCGGCGGCTGCGCTGCCGTAGCAGCACTTGGAGTTCACGAAGCTGAGGAGGGCTTCCCGGGCCACCTCTTCTGTCACCACGGGGACTCTGCCGGGGACCAAGCAGAGGGGCAGTAGGTGTGGGGACACCCTGCGGGCTCACCCAGGCTGGCCAGCCCCCTCCCTGTGCAGATGTTAACTGAGGACTGGAGACTGGGGAAGGCAGGGAGTTGGGGGGCGCCACGGTCCCCATCAGGGATAGAGCCCTCGGGCGTCCACCTGGGCAGGGTGTCTCCAGCATCAGGAACTGTGTGAACAGATTTGCCGGTGGGAAAGCGGCACCGTCTAGAGGACAGCAATGTACTTTAACTGGAGTGTGGAGCTGGGGAGAAGGGCTGATAGATTCTTAGAACTTGAATAAAATAAAAACCAAAAAAAAAAAAAAAAAAAGATGAATGATGTCATTTTGTAGATATGGAAAACTGAGGTCCAGAGAAGATGTCACACAGCTAGACAGAGGCAGAGTTAGGCAGACAAGGCTCCTGCTTTCGGGAGCTGTAAGCAGCGCTCAGGAGGGAGGAGACCCCAGTCGAGAACCTTCTGGCAGTGGCGTCCAGGGAGCCTTCCTGTGAGCCTGCAGCAGGAGAGCAGCACCGGGTGGAAGGCAGACGACAAATGGTCCTTCCTCGCCCTCGTCTCTGGAGACTCCCCTGAGGCCCAGCTGCCCTGTCCCTCCTCAGCAAAAGCCCTCCTGCCCTACCACCGCCACAGGCAGGGGCCCCTTCCTCCTCCTTCCCCTCCCATCTTCATATTCTTCTCCATGGCAGCCCAACTCCAAATGTAAGCCCTGCAGTCACACACGCTGTGCCCCCAGCACCCCCGCCCAGGGCTCAGAGAGGTCTGTGCACCCACAGATGGTGCAGCAGATGGAGAATGTGGGGACGGGGGCAGCTAAGACGGGTCCACGGAGGAAGTGGGTCCGTGGGCACACAGGGCGGGTGGCCAACGAGCAGAAGGTAAGTGGTCCAGGCAGCAGTGGGGCGAGGAACCAAGAGGACACCCTGGAAGGCAGGACATAGCCGCTCTAGACTTACAGCAGGCGTAGCTCCTTATTGTGTCCACACACACCTGGCTGGACAGCCGGAGCTCTGCCCTGAGTCCTCCACACAAGGAGGGCCTGCTCCAGGGATCAGAGCAAGGGCGGCAGACTTTTGCTAAAGGCTTAGAGAGCAAATGTTTTAGGCTTTGTGGGTCATATGGCCTCTGTGTCACCACTCAGCTCTCTGTCACAGTGTAAAGGCAGCCACAGACACTAAGGGAAAAAAAATGCGTGGCCGCGTACCAATAGGCACCCCCTCATCTAGAGTTTTCAACCCTGGCGTGGTAGCCAGACAGCTTGGAAAGCTTGGACAAGCACACATTCCCAAGTTCCATCCCTGGAGAATCTAATAGAGTGGGACTGAACTCTGAGGCAAATCTGTGACCCCTGAGATCTCCGAGAAGGGCTCTCAGGGGACAAAGGTGACTGAGGAATCATCATGCATGACCCCATGTGGTGGCTCCCCAAGGGTCACCAGAGCTCACCTGTGTTCCAGAAATGAGGACCAGCATCTTTCTTCCTGGGGTCTCCCTGTGGTCTCTGAAGGTGGGAAAAATATCTGGTGTCCTGGAGGAGAGGGGAGGAGTCAGGGTTCAACAGTCTGGCTTCAAGGCACAGGTATTTGTGGGATGAAAGAAGGAAAAATGGGCCTCATGTGAGAAAGAACAGATGAAGAAGGAGGGTTCCAAGACCAGCATCATCCTGGGCTTAAATGGAGATGGACGTGGTCACGGAATGTCCATGGACACAGGGCCTATGCCCCTGTCCTCCAGTTCCCTCCAAACAGTGACAAAGGGCTTCCCAGGGTCCCCAGGGGACAGGGGAGTTCTCCTAGGTCAGCCTGTTCCACACACACCCCCTCGACAGCATCACTCCTGGAAGAGGCTGGAAGACCACACACTTACTGTCCCCTTGAAGGACCCAGTCACAGCTGGGCAGCGTCTCCAGGAGTTCTTCCGGGGGCGCCAGAGGACTCTCAGCCTCGAAACTGAGGTCTACCACACCTGAGGGAGAACAGGCAGTGCTGAGCCTCGGGGAGGAAGGGGCCGCGGCAGCTCAACAGGCAGGCAGCTGACAAGTGAGGGTCAGTACGTGGGGAAGAGCCCCGAGGTTTAAGTCAGTCTCACTGTGGTCCCCTCAGGCCCCCTGGGCCACACACATCTGCAGGGCAGGCAGTGATGGGGTGGGGCAATGAGTGTAGCAGCAGCAATGAGGAGGAGAACATGAGGCAGGGCACCTCCTGCTTGTTAGCACCTGCTCGGAGCCAGGCATCCTGGCTGCCAGGATGTGAAGCCAGCCATGTGCTTCATAAGCAGCATCCTATCCCCCGGCTCCAGGGGACAGACACTGAGTAACAGATGGGCACACTTCTCCGACGCTCCACTCATCACAAGACAGGTGAGTGTTTGCTCCCCTCGAACCTGGGCAGGCTTGTGACTGCTTCACCAAGGGAACACGGGGAGCAGAGAAGAGAACCGCAGCTCCTACTGCTGGCCTCCTGAAGCCAGCCCTCTTGATGCCTGAGCTGCCAGGTAAGAAATCAGACCACCCCCCTGGAAAGGCCAAGTGGAAATACCCACAGACTACGTGGACAGGGGCCCAGTGGTATCCTGCCTTCTCCACGAACCCTGCCAAATCACTAGGAGTATGAGCAGAGCCATTGGGGCCCTGTCGTCCAGATCACTGCCTGCAAGATCACTAACCCTTTAATGGACTGCATGCCTGCATCCCCCTAGAATTCATACATTGAAACCCACACTCTCAACAGAGCTGGGGCCTTTTGGAGGTGATAAGGTTGACATAAGGCCTTAAGGATGGGGTTCCGTGATGGGAATCAAAGTCCTAAGAAGGTTGCTCTCTGCTGTGCGAGCAACCGGTGAGAAGGCAGCTGTCCACCAGCCAGACGCCGGGTCTGCGAACTGGAAACTCAGGACAACTCATGAAGCACCTCCCACACATGGTGCTTCAACCTCACCATCCCTCCTGGAGGCGCAGGAGGCTGGACTTCTAGCTCCGCTTGACATGAGCAGTGTGAGGCTCAGAGAAGTTATTCCAGGGTCCCGAGGAGGCACATCGCTAGACTTTGAGAAGGACAGAGGCTCCTTGCTCCAGCTCTAGCCCACTGGGCCATCCATCAAACCCATTCCCCAAAGCCCCCACGCTGGGGGACAACGATCCCTCAGCTCTGTCTTTCTAGAGGTCAACTGACTGCAGGAAGTTGACTTTAAAGAGCGAGCTGATAAGCAGCTAGTGGAAAGGGATTATCTGCATTAAGTCACTGAAGCCACGCGCTTCAAGCTTTCAGTGGCTCCACCTCATCTCCTGGATCCTTCTCTCTCTGTTCTTTTGCAGTTCTTTAAAGCCTGTTGCTCTTCATCACCACAAAAATAGAAATAATGTGTTCTGTCCTTTAGAGATTAATAAAAAAACAAAGGCAAGAGGAATAGGAAGATCTTGTTCAAAAGTAGAACAGCCTAGGTTATCTAGAAGTAGAAACAGATGGCAGGTAGTGAGGAAGCCTGAAATTTTGGAATTTGGGTCAGGAACAGTGAGGGAAAGAGGGGATGTAATTAAAACAAAAACCCTGGCTCAACCACCTCCCCCGTTAGGGATGTACTTGTCCTCTGACAGTAAGAAATACTTACGGATCTCTTAAAGTTCTGCCTCCTGGGCGGAAACTTTCAAAGCAAGCAGAAATAGAAGGACATTTGTAGATGTAGAGTACCTTTCTTAGCTGGGAAACTGTATCTGTAAGTGAACAACTCTGCTGAGACCCTGGGGAAAGCCCTGGGACAGACGTGGGTATTATATAAGGCAACAACATCCCAAACCTTTGAACACCTGTCACTGTGTCCTGAAATCCCAGGATGAGAATTCACCTGGAATTACTTGTTGAACCTTGGTTCTCAATATTATTTTGCTTCTAATGAGTTTATTAGCATTCTCAGTGACTCTAGCCACCAGGCACCCAGGGATCAGCAAACGTTTTCTACCAATCAATTCAGTTCAGTTCAGCCACTCACACGTGTCCAACTCTTTGCAACCCCATGGACTGCAGCACACCAGGCTTCCCTGTCCATCACCGACTCCTGGAGCTTGCTCAAACTCATGTCCATCGAGTCAGTGATGCCATCCAGCCGTCTCATCCTCTGTCATCCTTTTCTCTCCCTGCCTTCAGTCTTTCCCAGCATCAGGATCTTTTCCAGTGAGTCAATTCTTCACATCAGGTGGCCAAAGTATTGGAGCTTTAACTTTAGCATCAGTCCCTCCAATGAACACCCAGGACTGGTCTTCTTTAGGATGGACTGGTTGGATCTCCTTGCAGTCCAAGGGACTCTCAAGAGTCTTCTCCAACACCTCAGTTCAAAAGCATCAGTTCTTTGATGCTCAGCTTTCTTTATGGTCCAACTCTCACATCCATACATGACCACTGGAAAAACATCATCCCAAAGCTTTGAACACCTGTTGCTGTGCCCTACAAATAACCAGGTGGAAATTTCAGACTATGGGCTGTACAGTCTGCCTCAGCCATTGTGCTCTGAAAGTAGCTACAGACAATAGACAATTGAATAAGTGTGGTTTGGTTTCAATTAAACTTTACAAAACTGGCAGTGGGTGAGCTTTGATTCATGAGCCATATTATGCCCTCCCTGACCTACCACACACTTGTGTGGCTGGGTTTGAAGGGGATAAGGAAGGTGGAGGCTGGAATTTGAAACTTTCTGGGGTGGGGTCCATGCTCATTCATTGCAGTATCTATGAATCCAGTCAAAGGAATTAAAGATGAGGGGCAGGGTTGGACTTCAGCCCGAGGTGATTAGACTCAGAATCCATGGGCACAGTGGTTAGGAATCTGGGCTCTGATATGCCACCATCTGAGCCAGGTAATACAGGACACTATCAGACACATATCCTCCCAACACTCCACCTCCCCAGCTGTGAAAGAGAGCAGGTGATATTAGGGCCCATCTAAAGAGACAATCTAGTCCCATCACTTCATGGCAAATAGATAGGGAAACAGTGTCAGACTTTATTTTGGGGGGCTCCAAAATCACTGCAGATGGTGACTGCAGCCATGAAATTAAAAGACGCTTACTCCTTGGAAGGAAAATTATGACCAACCTAGATAGCATATTCAAAAGCAGAGACATTACTTTGCCGACTAAGGTCCGTCTAGTCAAGGCTATGGTTTTTCCAGTGGTCATGTATGGATGTGAGAGTTGGACTGTGAAGAAAGCTGAGTGCTAAAGAATTGATGCTTTTAAATTGTGGTGTTGGAGAAGACTCTTTAGAGTCCCTTGGACTGCAAGGAGATCCAACCCGTCCATTCTAAAGGAGATCAGTCCTGGGTGTTCATTGGAAGGGCTAATGCTAAAGCTGAAACTCCAATACTTTGGCCACCTGATGCAAAGAGCTGACTCATTGGAAAAGACTCTGATGCTGGGAGGGATTGGGGGCAGGAGGAGAAGGGGATGACAGAGGATGAGATGGCTGGATGGCATCACCGACTCTATGGACATGAGTCTGAGTGAACTCCAGGAGTTGGTGATGGACAGGGAGGCCTGGCATGCTGCGATTCATGGGGTCGCAGAGTTGGACACGACTGAGCGACTGAACTGAACTGAAAGAGACAATGTGTATACAGCTCTCAGCCCCAAGCGTGGCATGTAAAACATGCTTGGTCAAGGCCTTGGACCTGAGGAAGGCAGGTCTTCTTTCTTTGTGCTCCTTTAAGCCAGGGGACCAGAGTGAAAATGTCAAACGTGAAAAGAAAGGCAAGGTTATCACAGCCCCACTCCCTCGGAGGGCCACCACCCACCCGGAAGCCTTCACTCTGATGGGGTATCAACACTAGCCGGGACAAAGGAGACAAGGAAATGCCACGTGGCCACTCTGTCCTGCTAGAAACCAAACAAAGAGGCAGGAAGAGGGGAAGAATAAGAGGTGGGAAGCTCAGAGCTCCATCCATCAACTGGGAGTCACCCTGACCTCTGGCAACATGTCAGAGCTAAATTAACCTCCCCATTATGTTATAGACAAGAATAAAAAACCTCCAGGCTGAAGCATGGTCTGACGCATCACTTCCTGGGCAGATCGCATCAGGCACAACAGGAATGCGGACGTCACGGGACATTGTGTGGCGCCCAGTATGGGGAGCTCTGATGGGGGCCACCAGCCACGTCACCACTTCCGCGACGTTGGGCTCCATTCCAAGGCAGTCGCCCAGCTGAACCACTGCCATGTAACAATGCTGGGCCTGGTTTGGGGATGCTCCATGGTCTCTCTTGCACCTCATGACAACCACTTTTGTAGAAGGACAAGATGGGGTTCAGAGATGTGATTTGAGGCAATGAGCTCCCAGCAGAGACAGAAACACTACTCAGAACTCAGAGCCCGACTCCAAGCCCCCCTTTCCACTCGGGTGGACATCCCACTGCTCCAGGCATGCAGGTCAAGCGGTTGCCAAGAGAGCTTCACAAAGGGCTACCCAGGTCGCGTTTCTATTCACCAGACACCAGCTGTTTTTCTTTTGTATAGAAAGGAATGTTTCTTGTGGAGACAGGCACAATTCATGGATAACCCCTCAAGTTTCTGTTTTTAAAATGCCACTCCTTTGAGGTCAGAGGATCAAAGGAATCCATGTCTCCCACTCCCGATTAATCATCGTCAAAGCCCTGAAATGAGATGCAGGTGATGCTAAACGTGACTTCCATGTGGATGCCACATCCCAGAATGGCCCTATCCATGCCTCCTTTGGTACCAAAGTATATCACTGGAGCAGTGTATTTTCTCTGCAGCTGCTCCACATTATAGACACAAAAACTAAGGAGAAGAAACTTTAGTGACTGGGAAGGGTAACTCAATTGGCTAAAGGGGATACCATATTTCACCTAAAAAGGGACATTTAAATTATAGAAGTCCCACAGCAGCTTTCCTTTCTGAAACCAGGAAAAATTTTTTTACCTAGTTTCAGATTTCATCAACTTAGTTTCTAAAAAACTTCTGAACCATCTCACAGCTTGCAGTAGACCCAAACTGCCAGCTTAAGGTTCACTTGTGTTGGAAACCAGCATGTAGAGGGGCCCTACAGCAGAATAAGGGGTTTTAGAATTTTAAGGGAACCAGAAAGAGCTCACCTTCCTCTTACCTTGCTTACCAAAAAGCCTGATGACAAAAGAGAAAGAGCACAACAATAGCATTTTTCCTTTGAGAGCACTTTAAAGTTCTAGGGGACGTAATCTGATCATTTTCCGATCATTTACTCCATGCCTACTCTGGGCTAAGTGATATACTGGGCACTTGACATCAAAATTAATCTTTTACAAATTATACAAGATGACACAATGTCTGTTCTTTTCTTGGGGGAAATAACGCTCAGAGAGGTTAAGTGACTTAGGTAAAGTCACCCAGCAATTAGGCAGCACGTGGATTTAAATTCAGCTCCGCAATAGCCCATATCTACTACAACAAAATCCAAATATAAATGGAAAGCTAATGAGCAGTGTTTCTAAGATGAAAGATTTCAATAACTATTAGCAGAAACTTATTACAATAATACTGCTGCTGCTGTTAAGTCGCTTCAGTCACGTCCGACTGTGCGACCCCATAGACGGCAGTCCACCAGGCTCTGGATACACAATTCCAACATATCAGAGGTGAGAGTAGGTCCTCCTCAAATACATGCTAAATTATCCATCTACATTCTCTTACTTCAATACGAAAAAGGACTCCAAGGAAACATAAACTGAGCTCTCTAAGATTAGCACTCATTCATGTTATACCTTACTGAAGTTCTGAGGCTTGAAGCTCTGAGAAACCAACATTAAAGGCAGTAAAAGTGTTGGGCTTGCACAGGACCTTCAAAGTCACCAAGTTCAGTGGCTCTGAAAATGCACTAGTGTCAGAGGCCTCTGAGATTCACGTGAGACCTGCGGATACCCTACCCCAGCCCAACACCCACAGAGCACATATACGTCACATTTTGCCCTCGACTTCATGCTCCTCAGATCAAGAACTCCCGACCAATTTCCTTTTACAGTTGGGAAACTGAGGCTCAGAGAGGTTAAATGACTTGGCCAAGATCGCACAGCCAACTGGCAGCAGGGCTAGCACTTGAACCCTAGCCTCCCAATAAATCTGATGCTCTACTATGTTGCCTGTTCCAAATTTAGGATCAAACATTTCTGTTTTAAAACACAGCACTTCTCTTCTGAAAATACCACTTCCTTTTCTATTTCTTTAAATAGTTATCAGATTCCATTGAATTTCTGCCCCAGGAAGGACAAGATGGACTTCCCTGGTGGTTTAGATGATAAAGAGTCTGCCTGCAGTGCCGGAGGACCCAGGTTCAACCCCTGGGTCAGGAAGACCCCCTGGAGAAAGGAATGGCTACCCACTCTGGTGTTCCTGCCTGGAGAATTCCATGGACCAAGCAGCTTGGAGGGCTATAATCCATGGGGTCACAAAGAGTCAGACATGATTGAGTGACTGGCAACCTGACTAAGGACAAGATGGGGTACCTGGGCTGTGTTTGATGAGCGGCAATGAGCAAGCCATCGTCTTGTTAGAGAGAGATCACACATAAAAATCTTTCACTGACATTTCTTTAAAATTAACTTCATCTAAGAACTGATGCAACTGTGACTGAAGTGGGAACCCTGATATTCAGGCTCACATTTGGCTCTGGAGAATGGGGGTGGGGACCGACTAGCAATCAGAAAAAGGAAGGATAAAGAATCTTAAGATTCAGATAGTGTTACAGGATTAGGGAGGAAAGCTCTCACCTCGGTTTCTGCCTTCCTCTGCCACTGCCCAGGGGTACCTAATGGAAGAAGAGCCCACAGGCTGCAAGTGGGCCTTTCAGGCAAGAAAGAAGGAAGGAAGGGAGGGAGGGATGCTCTAGCAACACAGACGCAGAACCCAGACATTGCTGAGGGCAGCAGAGATCCCAACTCGGCGTCCCCTGGAAGCGGCACCCTTGGCCCTGCCTGGCTGTACTCACTGTCATCGTCACTCAGATCCCTGTCCATGGTCCAGATGTCCAGTCAAGGAAGTGTCTGCCCTCCCAGTGGGCCCAGGCCGCTGCGATCTGAGGGACCACCCTCGGCCCCTCCCAGAACAGCGGGCCCATTGTTGCCCGATTTAAATACAACAGAGGGAAAAGTCTGCGGGGAAGCACTGAGCCCATCAGAGCACTGCTGCTCTCGGGGCTCCTCCTCGCAAGACCCTCTACTTGCCAGGCTTGTGCTGCCTATCTCCTGCATCCCCACGCAGGCCTATGAGACAGGCACTGCTATGGAGCTCACTTTTCTGAGCAAGAATTCACATCTTCATCTGTCTAGACTCTCAAGTCAGAGCTCTTGACCCCTGTGCCACATGGCTCATCTGAAGGAGGCAGGTTCCCGAGTGCTGTGTGGGCAGGATGGAGGAAGAGGAGACCCCGAAAAATGTAAACTATAATAACCATGAGGAGTTACCTCCCCAAGGGGCAGAGGAGAAGCACGTGGGATCTCTCAAGACTTAAGTGTCAACCTCCTGGGCTCACAGGGGAATTGTTGAGGCTGGGATTATAAGGTGATGCTCCCAAACCACATGGAACATTGTGGGCAGAGCCAGCTCCCGACCCAGGCTGCGTGGGCCCAGCTCTCTGTGAAACACCTGTGGGTTTTTAAAGGTCTCTTCCTAAGCCTTCTGCATCAGGACTGGAAATGCCTGCAACCCCAACTCTTGTAAGGATACCCCTCTCCTCTAGAGGAGTCTGAACAATGAACACCTGGGCCTGCTCAGCTGCGGCTAGAAGCAGAGAGCTCATGAGCTGGCACCACCTGCCCTGGATCCCCGGCAATGACCCCTCACATCTGGACCTGGAGTTCTCTAGGCAGGACAGCCTGGCTCGGTAGGGCAAAGCACATTCCCTGTGCCCTGCCTGCCCAGCCCAGCAGTGCCCATAGGCTGTGTCACGATGCCCACAGCAGACTGCCATGCTCGCCTGGGAAGCACTGTGACAGGGGCACGGGCCTGGCCTCGACAGCCACACCAAGCGCAGAGGTGTTTCCAGAGCGCCCTCAGCCTCACTCTCCCACATTCACGCTCACCACCCACTGCCCACCCTCAGCAGAACGCTGGCGACAGTCACGAACACAGGAGCGGTAATTTGACAAACGCTTCTCAAATGTGCTCAGATGACTTAAGGCTCACAAACAGGTTCTTTATGGTTGACTGGAGCACTGCTTTCCTTAAACCTGAGAGTTAATTCCATTACTGCCTATTCACGAGAAAGACCAAGACCCTCAAGAATTCATTTAGCTTTTTGATAGCTTTGTACATTGAACAGTGATTTTAAGCCCTTGTAGAACTGTCCCTGTGGTAATAGGATTCCATAGATGTATGTGCCTGGTGTGTCTACCTTACTCTAAATATAATATGCATGTGTGTCTATGTCTGTCTGTCTGTGTGTGTATGTATTTGAACCTAAACATGGCAGATGATAGAGAGACAATGTGTGGCTTAACTAAAACAATATACCACTATTGCCTGTTGAGTATTTTGCTGTTGTTGTTCAGTACTTTTCAGGCAACAATGTATGCTTGCCAAAAACCCTTCTCAGCATTTGAAACAATCATAGGAAATTATTAAATGGCAAACAGAAGAACAGAATTTTAAATACAGCTGAGTACTAAGGGGTCCAGAAATCTCGAGGCTGCAAAAATGGGGACAACCATTACCTGTCCCTTAGGAACCAGGGAGCGGCGATCAAAGGCAGTGAAAGTCCCTTGTGGAACACTAGGTTAGATCATACAGTAGTGGGTTAATAAATCTCTCTTAAAATACATGGAGAATGAACAAATCAACTGACAGACCTTTCTAATCTTGCTTAGGCATCAAACAGGAATGCTGTCTGCAACTACACTGGCATGCTCGAGTGGCTGAGGCCAAACAATATCCATCACCATGTAGAATTCAGGTGTCAGGAGAAACAAGCATTGTTAATTCTAGGATCCAGGCCAGTATGAAGTTAATCCCGGTTCCCACCTCTTACTGGTATCAGAGGGGGGCTTCGGGTGGGCGAAGAGAGGCATTGACTATGTTCCCAACATTTTACATTCATCTTGTATCACTGCCGCTGCTATCAAGAAAAGGGCTGCTTATCGCTCTTCTTCCTGGACTTGTCCACAGCGGTCCTTGGATATGATCCCTTATCACACTCTTCATATCTTGCTCATGGTAAGTACTCATGAAACATTTGCTGAATGGCTGTAAGTATTCAAGAGTTAACTCTGTTTACTGCTGAGAATCTTGTTTGTTTTTGGAAATAAAGTCTGTACGATCTCACAGTTTGCTCTCTTGAGTCGTGAGAGTACTGTGGCTGTGGGATTACTCAAAGTAGTCGTGGCCGTGGGAATTGTATTAGGCAGTACAGGGTTTTAGAAGAGAATCCAGAAGTCATGGTATATGGCTGCAGCTGAACATGATGCTGAGCGAAATGCCCAAAGGGAGGGCTCAGCCAATAACCGCAGGTATTTAAAGGGTTGTCATGAGGAACTGAGTCTCAGAACACTCTTGCTACAGGCAGACTCACTGAGAGCAGATCCAGAATGAGGGGACCATTTCAACTTACCAGAGAGATATGTCTAGTGACAGATCTTTCCACTGAGTTGGGCCTCTCCAAAGAATATTAAAGCAGAAGCTTGATGACTGGACCAAGTGGACAGTAGTAGAAACGAACAGTTTATGGCTTCAGAGGCAGTGTAAACTCGGTTTAAAATGCAAAAGTGGGTGCTGCAGCACTATGGCCCCTTTGAGTGCATCCCTGGAAGACAGTGAAAGGAAATCCCCCTGGTGGGGAGAATCCTGAACAGTGCGCCTGGCTGTGCATTTGGCCAGAAAGAAGAAATGGCCACCGGTAAGAGTCTCTACCAGGCTGCCCTGGTGGCTCAGATGGTAAAGAATCTGCCTGCAATACAGGAGACCCGAGTTCAGTCCCTGGTCAGGAAGATCTCCTGGAGAAGGAACTGGATACACTCTCCAGTATTCTTGCCTGGAGAATTTCTTGGACAGAGAAGCCTGGCATCTATAGTCCATGGGGTCGCAAAGAGTCGGACACAACCTAACGACTAACAAGAGTCTACCAATTCGTGAGCAAAATGCTTCTGCTAGATGGTCAGAACTTTAGAAGGAACGTCACTGGAATACTGGTGACAAGGAGGTCTGGAAATGAGGAATATTGATAGATTTCTCTGAGTGGGCAAAGAATACGAAGACCTTTGCATCTCGTGTTAATGTTCATCAAAGGGTGACTTCGGCAGAGGCGACTTCAGCAGATTTCAAGCATCCTTTAAAGCTGAGGTGTGATCCATCCTGGGGTTCAGGCCCTTTCTGCAGTTACTCTGCCACTACCAAGTGGGTCATAGTGGTAGGGACGGAGGGTGTGCATGGGCTCAGGAAAATGGCTCACCATGGCTGGTCTGGCTACTGCCGAGAGCCCAGTCTGCCAAGAGCAGAGGCCAACAAGGAGTCCTAGTGTGGTGACCAAGAAGCCCCCTGATGGCAGGATGAGTACCCTGAACAGCTTCCATCATGGAAGAGGCAGCGCTCTGCGCTTCTGAAACATTGGTTACTCACAATACTTCCACCTTTCCTGGGCTCTAGCAAAGAAGGGACAGAGGCTGCATCCCCCAAGATGAAAGAAATCATCAGACCAGGCTGGACGAGAGGCAGAGACTTCTGGCAAGTAGGTCTCATATCTAAGCCACCGCAAAGGTCACCAGGTGCTCCTTCAGCAGTTCAGGAAGTGCCCACCATGTGCCCAGCCCTGAGAAGAAAACCAGGCAATTCCCGCACTGGAGGAACTCCCGGTCTTAAGTGGGAGACAAGTTCATAACCCAGTATTTGAAAACCAGAGGCCCAGAGGCTGCAGCGGAGGAGCAGACAAAATGTTCTGGAATGTCGGGGATCAGGCACTACGGGGGTACACACATTGGTGTGGTCAGGGCAGAAAATGCTCCGCTCACTTGGCTGGTGACACAGGAACTGTTGAATGAGTACTGGGGGATCTCCCTGGTTACTTACACATCAGACTTCCTCGTGGGAGACATCTCAGCCAGTCCAGGATGGTGATCTCTTTGTATCAGAGGAGGCAGCTTCTGCTTAGTTCTTATAACGCAGCTCCAGACAAGCGTCCACCCCAGCTTGCCTCCTCCCTGTAACCACACCTCAGACCCCTGGAGGCTGTGGCTGGTTTTCCTCCCATCAGAATGTTGGCCACTCAACAAGGCCAATGTGTCTGGTTGCAGGCTCTTGTTTCTCAACCACCTTACCAAGGGGCTTACCAATATTACAAATTCTCAGCTTCCACCTCCCCAAATCCTGATTATGTCTCTGGTGGAATCATGGGTCGTGTCTCTTTTTACAAAAGAACTGGGAGATTCCAATTCAGGTGTTCTACACTTAAAAAACAAACAAACAAACACTGACTTAAAATCAGCCCAACCCAGCATTCTAACTTGTTTCTTTTAAGAGTCATTTCAGGGTACAATCCACAGCAGAAAATGAAGTTATCCTCTACCTGAGGTGTTTTTTTTTTTTTTTTTCTTTTTTTTCCTTTTTATGGAGAGGATTTTTGTGGGGTCAAGATGAAGATTAATACTGGATTAAATTCTTTAGTAAGATCATTCTATTGACCCACAGATTTTCATTTTCCCCCCTCAAGGGCACAGGTCTTATAGGGGTACAGCAATCACCACAATAAGGGCTGAGCACGCTTTTTGGATTCATAGAGCATTTTCTGAGATGTCATCTCATTTGGCGGCAGCTCCAACTTGAGCCATCCTAGGACATTCAAATACAGAAGTCATCTCTTTCATGTCTCCTCTCCCCTTGGGATCCCGAAGAGCCACTAAAACCAGCTGATGAGCAGATGGCATCAAGAATTCACCTAGAGGACTCCCCTGGTGGCACAGTTGATAAGAATCCACCTGCCAATGCAGGGGACCCAAGTTCAGTCCCTGCTCTGGGAAGGTCCCACATGCTGCAGAGTCACTAAGCCCAGGCCCCACAGCTACTGAAGCCCGCCTGCCTAGAGCCTGGTTCACAAGAGAAGCCCTGCAATGAGAAGCCTGCACACCGCAGCGAAGAGCAACCCTGCTCACCACCGCGACAGAAAGCCCACGTGCAGCAGCGAAGACCCAACCACTGAAAATACACAAATAAATTTTTAAATAAAATTTTAATCTTTTAAAATAGAAAGTAAAGAATTCACTCAGAATTTTAATGATTCAGGACTCAGCCATTGCTACATAAAGCCAAACAGAAAGGCTCAATTCCTGTCAAAGCGAACTGTTTTCATGAAAGTGGCGGTGGTCAGTGAGCACCAAAAAAGTTTAACTGCGCATAAAATTTCCTGTCTCAACCGTTTCTAAGTGCACAGCGGAGTGGTACTAACTGCATTCACGCTGTATAACCATGACTATCATCCACAGATGACCGTGGATTTCTTCTTCATCCTCAGCAGAGACTTTGTGTCTGTTAAGCAATAACTTTCCAACCCTGTTGCCCACAGTGCCTGGCAACCACCATTCAGCTTTTGGTCTCTATGAATCTGACTACCCTAGAGATCTCATATAAGTAGAATCACACAGCATCTGTCATTTTGTGACTGGCTTATTTCACTTATGCTGCAGGGTTTTCACGGTTCGCCTGTATTAGAGCATCTGTTAGAATTACCTTCCCTTTTAAGGCGGAACAGTATTCCTTTGTATATTTACATCATGGACACTCAGGCTGCCTCCACCCTCTGGCTAGTCATGCTCTTGTGCACACGGGTGGACCAATATCTCCTCGAGATCCCACTTTCAATTCTTTGGGGCATATGCCCAGCAGTGGACTTGCTGGATCGCGCAGTAATTCCGTGCTTGATGCTTTAAGGAACTGCTTTATGATTTTCCACAGCAACTGTGCATTCCCACCAACAGGGCACAGGGTTCCGATTTCTCCACATTCTTGCCAGCACTTGTTTTCTGTTTACACAGTCCTTTACGGCTTACAAATAGTCACTAGCTCCGCCTGACAGATGTTTTCCAGAGGCTCAGAGAGGTGAAATAACTCACCCAGGATCACACAGTAAGAAGCCAGGCCAGAGCCTCCTAACTCCTTGCCATACTGTCCCCTTGCCACATGGCAATACCTAAGCACTGGTTCCAAACTCAACCTTACTCTTTCCAGATGGGGGCTCTCCCCCCGACCATCTACAGAGCTCTCACCACTCAACTCACTTGTCCATTCGGTGAACATTCACTGAGCATCTACTAGGAGCCCGGCCCTGCCCCAGGCCCCCTCAACAGCCCACATAAATAATCCTGGATCCACTCACAGAATCCCTTCAGGAACCAAGACTGCCCAACAAAGGAGCTCTACCCCACAGGGCCTGGCAGCCGCGATAACATTGTTCCTGGCTTATCAGCAGGCTGGTAGATGGAGATCAGTCGTGCCCGTGGCAGGAACCCAGGATGGAGTGGGAGAGAATGGTCTTGACACAAATAAGGAACTGGCCCAAGTAGGGGGCTCCTGGAACACTGCACCCAAGCTCCTTCCTCCCCCTGGGGGCCAGGGGGACCGGCACATCCCTTCAGGCCCAAATCAGGGGCTCCTAACTGCAGTGACAGAAAGGGGACTGAGGTCTTCCAAAGCCTCCTAAACGCCAAGGATGAAGAGAGATGTTTCACAGGTGCTTTCCTGCCTAAATCCTCACAGCAACCCTGTAAGGTAGATATTGCTGTCTTTACAGGTAAAGAAGCAGGGGCTCAGAGAGGGTGAGTGACTTACCCAAAGTCACACAAGCTCAAGTATAGAAGAGGCAGGATTCTAACAAGATCTGTTGGCACCAAAGTCCTAACGTAGGCCACCAACAATCCTGTGTGTTACTATGTGGCATTGCAAGAACCTGGGGGAAGACAGTGATGTGATTTTCTGAACTGGCTACAAAATGGCTCCATCCTCATAAACCTGGCTACCCAATCAACCAAATAGGAAAATCATGAAGAAAGGTGTGAAACTCTGATGCTGGCAATTCCCTGGCCTTTGGAAGGTCACTCTTCAACCTTCCCTATTCTCCCAGAGTGATGACAATCTGAACCTGTCTCCTTGACAACAGAAAAGCCACCCTTCTGCAGATGTCCTTCCCAGGCCTTCCTGGAAGTTCCCAAGGATCACCCTCATTGCACCAGTCCATGCAGGGTGCGCAGCCCCTTGCCACTCTGGCTGATGCCCTTGGCTCCTCCCTTTAATCTCCTCTGGGTCTCTGCGCCCCATCACTCGCTGTCCCCTTGACTTCAGTGAGGTCCCTCCTTTAGGTCTTCAGAACTAGGCTATCTCACTTTACAAAATTCAGCTGCAAAAACTATGAAACAAAACAGAAAACTTAACCTGGAAATCGGTCACATCACAGCTGCTGGGTTCCCTCAGTCCTGACTCTCCAGGGAACCCCAAACTCACCAACTCCTGTAACAGACCCTGGCCTGCCACTGTCTTACCAGGGCCTGGCCACATCCCCTAGTCGGGGGCTTCAGCGGGCAGGCCCTGGGCTGCACCCTCAGCCCCCTCAGCCCCCTCAGCCCCCTCAGGATTCACTCCCTGGCCTGGGAGCAGCCCTGCTCAAGGCCCAGAGGCGGACCCTTACGGAAAGGCCCTGGGCAGAAGGGAGCTGCCCAGCCCCTCAGGCAAGGTCTCCTTGCCTGAGCCTGACCCCACGGAATTCGCTGAGGCCTCTGCTGTGACTGCCCCGCAGCTCAAGTTCCCTCCCTGCAGGCCTGCACCTCTGCTCCGTCACAGGACGGGGTCCCAGATACCCACCACCCCACTGCCTTTCCGCCTGTACATTCTTCCTCAGGCTTCCTCCTGGGAAGTCGGCCCAACGCAGGCTCCACACCACGTCCAGCCTATCGGGGTCCCCAGCCCCTGCGGTTCCTGAAGATGGCAGCCGCACACCTCTCCTCATGCTCACTTCCTGGGGGCGCGGAGGTGGGGAAGGGCCCTCCTCACCCTCAACTCTAAATCTAGAGGCCTGGACTCACCTTGTGTCCACCGTGCTCACTGCCGAGTGACTTCACACCACTTCCTGACCACTAACCATTTCCAAATGTGCTCCCTTCCTCTGAGCTCCAGGCCCCTCTCCAGATCTCCACTCGGCTGTAACAGACTCTCAAACTGACCCCCTGACCTCTGTGCCCCTGACCTCCGAGCCCCCTCTTCTCCCCATACGCGCGTGCAGGTCAGCACATCACATCCACTGTCTGGGTCATGCCAGGTCTGACTCCTTGCTTCCACTGCGTCTGAGCCCCCATCCTCTTTCCCCTGGGTCATCGCAGGAGTGTCTCCCTGGTCTTCCTGCTGCTCCCCTCACTCCCCAAGAGCCTGTGTTCCGCAGAACCCTCAGACTGATCCTTCTATAGCTGCACGTCCCACACAGCCCTCCTCTGTTCAACAACCCCCTGGCTGCCATCCCACAGGTCCCGAAAGTCAAGGCCCTGCCACAGCCTGTGAGGAGCACCCTGCACTCCTCCTATCCTCCTGCCTGGTCCCCGCTACCCCCCATTCCAGTACCCTCATTACTCCAAAGCCACACCAAGCACACCCTACCTCAGGACCTCTGCTTTGGCTGTGCCCTCTGCCTGGAATTCCAGACCCCACAACTCATTCCTCACCTCTTTTAGGCCTTTGCTCAAAGGTCACCTTCCCAATGAAGCCATCCCTGACCCCACTACCTGAAACTGGACACCCCCACACCAACTCCACCAACTCTCCAGCTACACAGTCCTACTTCCTGCTCTTGTCTTTCTTCACAGCACTTATTACAACCCAACACTTCAGCTATCTTACTGTTTTATTCAATATCTCACCACCCTATCATCAGGACAAAAGACTCCTGAGGACATATTTTTGTCTATTTTGTTCCCTGCTGCATGCTGAGCACCCTGAACAGGGCCTGGCAAGTGGCAGCTGCTCCATAAATATGTGATGAGTGAATGAACGCACAGTCAGCATTATCAGGCCGTGATTTCATCATCCCATTGTTCTGGGCTTCTGAGATTATTCAGGTGAGTTTTTGTTCATCTATGGAACAAAAGAAAGAAAAGAGAAGAGAAAAAGAAAGAAAGAGATGAGACTACTAGTAATTTTTTTTAAGTGTCAGTTTGTAGACTTTCACACTTTGAAAAACAGGAACCCAGTCTCAGAATGTCTTGTTACAAGGACAGCAGGAGGAAATCACTGTGACCCTAAAGGGTAATTGCTCGGCTAAGGGTGCTTCCCCAGTAGCTGGGAATTCGGAAAGCCCTGTCCCCACAGCGTCCTAACACTGACAGATGACAGCTCAACAGCTCAAGATCCATCCCATGGCTGCAAAGCACGTTTCTCCTGGGGCTCTTCGGTAGGAAGCAGATATGCTGCCTGGGCGCTTCACATCCCAGCAGCTAGAACCAGTGTCTGTGGCCTGGCTGCCAGCACCTGGGGTGGGGGGGGTGGTTGCCTCCTCAGCTCCTGGGACACAAGGAGGACCGAGCGGTCTGCTCCCAGCAGCAGTCCTAGAGGCCAGTCTCCTAACGCTTAAGGCCGCCGCCAGCAACCTCCTCCCTTCCTCTTCCCCTCCACCTCTGCTGTCCCTTTGTCTCCACAACCAAATTGGAATTTTAAATTCTATTCGATCACTTACATCTTCAAACACAAATTCAATTGGCTCTGTGAGGCCGAAGGACAGCCCTGCCCTAGCCCCTGTGACCACAGAGGGGGCTTCCATCATCAAGGCTCCGGGCACCTGTCCCTCCTTCCACAGCCCCTGTGGGGGGGTGCAGCTGGGAGGGGTTATCACTGCTGGGGGTGAACACCTGCTGGCATCTCAGAAATCCTCTGGTCCTACCTCCCCACCATACACATGGGGAAACTGAGGCCACGGTAAGGGAAGGGTCTTGCCCAGGGTCACGTGCCAGGAAGAAGCAAGCCGGCACCCAGGATCTCTTCCAATGCAGAGAGGCCCTCACATTTTACCCTGAGGTCCCCAGACATTAAGTGGCCTCTTCGGGCCATGCGGGGAGCTGGGAGCAGTGTGGAGCACAGGAATTGGGGGCGTTGGGAGCAGAGGGGGCACAGGAATCGGGTACTTTTCACTCATCGTTAGTGAGAAGCTCTGACCCTGGCAGAGACCTCTGCAGGTGCCGGAGCCATAGGATATACCAAGGTGCCTCCGTCAAAGCCAAAAGTGGCAGAAATGATTTCCCCTACCCTTGATATTGGGCTTCCTACCTTATGTCAACTGGAGACACTACTCTGAGCAAGGACGGGCTTGTGGCCACGACCCCAATCTAATCACCTTCCTCTGCAGGCCAGCCCTTCCCTCCTCAGCTTCTTCTGGCCCAATGGCTTCTCCATCCCCACACTCACCCCCCAGCCACACAAACTGGAAACCTCTAGTTATCCTCAACTTTGGCTCTCCTCACCAGCGACACCCACTGCCCATCTCTCCTCCCCCCATCTTCCTTCCTCATCCCGGCCCCCACTTCCCCTCCATCCTGGGGCCCGGGCCCCCCAACCTGCTCTGCAGCGGCAGCCAGCAGCCGTGGGTCTACACCACGCACATGCTCCTCGATAACCCCAGGGGTGAGGTGACCACCACCAGATCCCAGAAGGGAAATCACGTGAGAAGACGATCCTGAGTAGCTCAGGCCCCGGACAAAGCTGCAAAATACTCTTCCCTTCTCCAGCTGAGTCACCCACCCCGCCCACCTCAGACTCTTCTCCCTGACCCCCGGCCTCTGCACTACTGCCTCCCTGACACCCCATGGTCTCAGGTGCTCTGGGAAGGGCTCGGCGACCTTCTGGATCTGGAATGGAAAGGGCTTCACTGGCTCTAGACTTCTCCAGATAAAACAGCCACAAGACCCTGGATTCCTCCAAATAACCACAAGGCCAGCAAACCTGTGTGTCACTAATAGCGGCCACGCCCCACAACAAAACCTCCTGCCTATAAGTTCTACCAAGGCTCTGCCTTTTACTCATACTGATCAGAGTCCCTCTTCCCAGAAGGCAAGATGGAAGAAAGGGCAAAACGGGGAAGGACTGAAAGCTCCTTTCTGCCACATTTCACGAGCTTATTTCAAATCTTCCATGGCTTCCTGTCACCCATGGAACAGAGCCTAAATTTTCAACCTAACTCCCCAAAGCTTTTCTATCTGCACCCCTCTCACTTTCCCCTGACCCTCCCACACCCCCTGGTTAAGTCCAGACACTGGGCTCAATACCAGTAACAGAGAAATGACTGAAATATTGTTCATGAGCCTTTTGCTCTTATTGATAATCAGGTTTAATTGGGCGGGGGTTTTTTCTTTATGTGAATTTCATTTAAATACAACACGCACCATAATACTGTACAAATTTAAAACACAAGGCCCAGTGAATTTTCACAAAGTAAAGGCACCCACGTGATGAGTAAAGGACCAGGCAGACGAAGGACAGAACAGGACCAGATCCCAAAGCCCTCCTGTGCCTCTTTTGGGCGACCACTCCCCTGACTTGTAATGCCACAGCTCGGTGTGCCTGTTACTGAACTTCATGCGCTTGAATTCATACAACAGGGACGTACGTTAGTCATCTCAGGCTGCCGTAAAACTAGCCTGGAGGCTCACACGACAGAAATCTATCTCCCACATTTCCGGAGCCTGGGAGTCTAAGATGCAGGTGCCAGGATGGTGGGCTTTGGTGGGGACTCTTTCCATGACATGCAGACGGCCACCTTTTCTGATGCGTATTCACATGGTGGAGAGATATTCACATGGTGGAGAGAGCGCGCAAGCTCTCTGGTCTCGCCTTGCCAGGACACTAACCCTATCGGGAGCTCTAGCCTCATGACCTCACTGGATACTAATCACCTCCTCGAGCTCCCGCCTCCAAATATCGTCACATCAGCATGGCTGGGGCATTCATGATTTGGACCTCATTTGTGTCTGGCTTCTTTTATTCAATGCTACACTTGTAAGAATTATCCCTGGCATCTCGACTTCATCCATCTTTAACACTTCCTGGCATTCCACTGTAGGAATGTACTACGATGTATTCCACCATTCTCTTCTTCATGGACTCTAAAATTATTTCCTATTTTTTGCAATTACAAAAAAAAAAAATGTAATTTTTCAAGTCCTTGTACATATGCCTGGATTGACATATTTCCACAGGGTAAACTGGTTAGAAACAGAATTGCTGTAACGATTCCATTTCTCAGACAGGGAAATGAGGTGCTGGGGCTCAGGGGGAAACGTGAACACCTCAGTGTCTCAGTGGGTGACCTCTCCAAGGTCACAGTGAGAGAGCAGACCACCCAAGGTTACAGTGAGTGGCTTCCCCAAGGTTGCAGGGATGGCATGCAGAGGCAGTGCCAACCGTGTGCCTCCCTGACCTCCCATACCTGCCCCAAGAGTCCGAGCTACCTTTACTGCACTTCCCCGAAAATATTCACTTGGACTTAGTTTTGCACACGAACTTCGTGGAATCCCAAATCACGCCTCAGGCCAGTTTTCTGATTGACACTTGGAACTGACTGTGCAGAGAGAAAACACTGCTGTTCCACCGTTCAGAGAAAATTGGGCGGCCTTGATGATACAGCCTCATAACCATCCAGCATTTGTTCAACTTAACGCTTGAGAGTTTCTAAAGCACAAGACTTGGATCCCTGATTAACGGTGGAGGTGGGAGAGGCAAACGGACACAGACAGAGGTTCTGAAAGTTCACTCTGTTTTTTTCAAGTTCAGGACATTGGGGGGTTGTTCAGATTTCTCCACTTTTTTCGAACTATCATGGAGCAGGGGAAATTGCATTTTCAAAGGCTGTTTTTCTAACTAAACATAAATCTGTACCATTATTTTAAAAAAAAGGGTTGTTGGTTTTGTTTCTTTTGTTTAATAATAATTTGTGTCCCATTTCAGCAATGGTAAAAAGAATAAAATTTTAAGAGAGAGAAAGCTTGGATAAGTACAAATCTCAAACCTTGCTTCATATTCAGGCTCAGAACTGAGAAACTAACAGCTCTGGCAATACACACCCTCCCCCTTTCTCACCTCCAAAGGCTCATTTCCCATCAACAAGTCTAACAGGAAAGGGAACAAAAGGCCTGGCCCACGACAAGTGTCAGCGTTTATTTCAATAGCACCTGGGAAACTTGGAACGCACGGCCACCATTCCTGTCCAGAATCCAGGGTTCCTCTGTTCAGGTAGCTGGGCTGCTGCTCAAGAGAGAAGGCATTTTCCCCCCATTCACTGGGAAGATACAATTCCAAAGCTTCCAAGGAAATTGAAGTGGTTCCGGGAGCTGTGGAATGGTGTGTGCAGACCAAGATGGCGGAAAATGGGGGGAATCGGGGGATGCAAGGAGCCGGCCCCTGGTGATTCTGCCATCCTCTGCCTCCACGCAAGAGCAAAAGCGAGTATTAACAGATGAACCAAAAGCTGGATCTGAACCTTAAACGTGACCCCAGCAGGTTCTGCTATCCTGCTATGAGCTTTAGTTTCTCTGCTTGTGAGGTGATGCTTGGGGCTCATCCAGGGAAAGGGGAAACTTCCCTCTCTCTCCCTAAAAATGTATTTTACAGATCAGAGGCAGGAGAGAAATAAAAAAAGACTGATCAAGTTGAAGTCTGATTCAGAGCATTTCTAGGCCCACAGTGCACAAAACCTGCTTGATAATGGATCATTTAAATTCCCAAACTCTCAGCTCCCCTGGACCAGCAACAGGTAGCCAGTGCTTCTCCACAGTGACCTCACCCCCACATGCCCCACCTGTGAGGAACTAATGTGGCAAAAAAAAGAGTGAGGGCCAGGCACCTCACATGCATCAGCACAGTGAGTCCTCACTTCAACCCAGTGAGAGGGGAACCACCACTGTCCCCATCATGGAGATGAGGAAACTGAGGCCCAGGGAAGGAACTGACTTAACCAAGTCCTACAGGTGAGAAGTGGCAGAGTATGGGCTTCTCTGACTCTCACAATCTTCTTATTCATAAAATTTATCATCCTTACATCCAGTACAATTAACACTGTAATCACTTCCCTCCTTATCAAGACTCCTTGGTACAGGCTAATATATCTCCACATCTCTAACCCTGGACTCAGTAAGTATTCAATGAATGGGTGCATGGATAGCTGGGTGGGTGAGTGGGTGAATGATGGGTGAATGGGTTGATGGACAGAGGAGTAGATAAATGGATGAGTGGATGGACAGATGGGTCAATGACTGGATGGGTGGGTGGACGGATGAATGGGTACATGGATGGGTGGGTGGGTGAATGGGTAGATGGATGGATGGACAGGTGGATGGGTGGACAGATGGGTAGTTGAGTAGATGGACAGATGGGTGAGTGGGTGGACAGATGGGTGAGCAGAAAGACAGATGGGTGGGCAGATGGAAGAATGGATGGGTAGATGGATGGATGGACAGGTATACAGATGGATGGATGGATGGACAGACAGGTGGTTACATAGACAGATGAGTGGACGGATGAACAATGGGTGGGTAGATGGAAGGACGGATGGACAGATGGGTGGATAAATAGATGAATACTTGACCCTGACGCAGTAAGAAATCACTGAAGGTTTGAGGGCAGAGGAGTAGTGTAAAGTGACATAAAGAAACCTAAGATTCAGCCCCTACCCTCAAGGAGACTTCAATCCAGTTGGAGAGACTCGGCATGGACACTTGAACTGTCTCTTATCACTAAGAAGTCACTTCCACTGAGGTGCCCCATATTTACAGAGCGTGGATATGACAGGAGTTCGGATGGAAGGGAACCTATGTGAAAGAAGTCAGAAAAAACTGCCTGGCAGCTGCCTGGCAGAGGGGAGGCTGGAGCTGCATACCGAAGGATGAGAAGAAGTAGATGGCTGGGAAGGGGGAGCAAAGGCAGACTCCAGAGACCATGCTGCCACATCGGCTCCAGGTGTCTGTCTGCTGGCAGACCATTCCGTACATCCTACCAGGATACAGAAAGAAGGGAAGGGTGGGAGGAAAGAAAGGAAAATGAGGAAAGAAAGAGGAAGAGAGAAAAGGGTACAAGGAAGTGAAAAGAGAAGAGGGAGAAAGACGAGCCTTCTCTGGACTCCTCTGGGGTAGCCTGGAGGTTCAGCTCGGCCGGTTTCTGACTCGGGGCCCCCCAACCCCAGTTCACTGGAGATTCAGCCACGGTGACTCGCACGCCCTCAGTGTGGGGGCATTCTGGGCTGACATCAACATGTTGCTGTCACTTGCTAGACCTTTCCATCCTTCCTGTTCTCATGGCCCCATACGGCCAAGAGCACAAGCATTATTCTCTCCGTAAAAACTTCAGGGCACAAAGGAGCCACTGATGTGAGGTCTGGGTCAGGGGAAGACCAGGACGAGGACTAGCTCCCCAGCTCCTCCCCGTTCTCATCCCCCGGCAGCGAGGGCCGGTGACAAGGAAGGTCAGAGGAGCCGTCGCCACGCAGCCCAGCCAGCAGCCTGGGGGCAAACCGCTTCCTATCTGGTTAACCCTGGACAAGTGATATTTAACCTCCCTGAGCTTCGGTTTCCACATCAGAGAAACAGGGGCCATACCCCATAGAGATATTACAGTATACCCCTATGATATTATAAGATCAGAAATGATGCTTGGAAAGCCTGAGACCCAGCAGAATGTCAGTAAGTGGCAGGCATTACTATCTCCAGGAGTACTGCTTTGATTCATATTAGATTAGGTGATATCTAATCTATTTCTCTTGTCTTTTGCCTGATGTCTCCAGAATCTCTCCAAGTGAGAATCCTGGTCTCCTAGTTCCCGGCTGAGAGAAGGTGAGTGGGCCACACTGGGGCTTTCTAGGACACCTGCCTCACTGCCAGGGAAACTGGTCCCCACGGGGCCCACTGACGCCTGCAGGAGACCAGCCGGCCTGTGCTGGCGACTGGCTCATGCCGCCAGGCTGGGTGGGGCGGGCCTGCGAACTGCATGATGCATGCTTGGGCCCCCCAAGGTAAAAATAGTTCTGTTTTGTTAGGCTGGGTGGTTACACACTCTTTGGCCTGGCAGCCTGCCCGCTGGAAAGGCAAATGTCACACTATTTCAGGCTGTAAAAACAAGCCCCTGCCAGGCCCCAGGGTCAAGCCCCCAGATAGTGGTAATAATAGGCCACTAGCTAATTCTTTCAGGCCAGAAAAAAAAGAGTTCTATGGCTGCATGATTCCTCCTTCTGTCATCCACAATCATAACAGCCAAAAACACTGCACACAATGCATGATTGTCAAAGCTAGTTCCCCAAACAAAACACAAAAAGGCTGCAGTAGGGATCACCATCTTCATCACCTTCTAGCACTTTCCACACACAAAGCACCCTGATGGGCATGCTGTTTTCATCCTATCATTCTGTCACAGCAGCCCTAGGGTGTAACTATGACAAGTCCCACTTTCTAGAAAAGGAAACTGAGCCTTGGAGAGATGAATAATCGGCAAGGCTGGATTCAGGTCTGCCTGACTCTGAAACTGACACTCCTTCCTCCAGCTTGATTTTCATTGGTTTTCTTTAAGTAAGAAACTGTACTGGGACACTTTCAATGGCTTTCTGGTGCCTGAGATAAATTCCAAATTCCTTAGTTCAAGGCCTAGGAAGTCTGACTCCTCCTACCCTGCAGTCTCCATGCTTCCCCCAAATTCATATGTTGAAATCTGAACCCCCAATGTGATAGTGATTGCAAAGCAATTAGGTTATAAAGATGGAGCCCCCTGACGGGATCAGTCCCTTAACAGGAACCACCAAAGAGCCTCTTCTTCCTAGTGAGGACACGGCCAGGAAGGGGGCCTCACTAGGCACCAGATAGGCCAGTGCCTTGATCTTAGACTTCCCAGCTTCCAGAACTGTGAGAAATAAATGTTGGTTGTTTAAGCCACCCGGTCTCTGGTATTCTGTCCTAGAAGCCTGAGTTTAGACACTGCCCAGCTCCAGGTCCACCTCCTCCAGGCAGCCTTCCTTGATTTCTCCCCACCTAGAGCAGGGTGAGCATCTTCCTGTCTGACCACTTGTCACAGCCACTGTGTGTGTGCCAGGCACCTCTGCAGAGGTGGTCTTTGACAGTTAGAGATATCACATGCCCATATGCTTTCTTCCCAGGGAGAAGGCAGAGGCTGCATTTGTGCCTCTGTTCCTATCACTCCCCTATCCCCAAACCTTCAATGACATAGGATCATATTCACCCCTCTGTCCACACATCATCCATCCATACGTTTCCTCATTCACTCAGCAGACATCCATGGCACGCACTGTGAGAGAAATGGAAATCAACTAAACACCTACAGTGGGGGTGGCAGGGGAGGTGGCAGATGAAATGCAGCTGATCAAGGCCATGGACTGGGGGAGCGCAGGGGCCTTGGGAGTCTTTCCAGGGATGGGGTCACCTGAGTGGACTTTATAGGAAGAATGGAGGTTGATTAGGTGAAACTAGACCATTCTACTGAGCGACTTCCCTTTCACTTTTCACTTTCATGCACTGGAGAAGGAAATGGCAACCCACTCCAGTGTTCTTGCCTGGAGAATCCCAGGGACGGGGGAGCTTGGAGGGCCGTCATCTATGGGGTCGCACAGAGTCGGACATGACTGAAGCGACTTAGCAGCAACAGCAGCGGACCATCTTGGTCACGTCTCATGACACTGCCTCCGTGACAGGACCTAACATCCTTTTCCCCCTTGGCTGCTCTATCAGTCACGTCCCAAGAGGGAAGCTGGCCCATTCAAATCAGGTTAGGAAGAAGTGTGTGTTTCCACGGGGATGACTCTTCACAGAGGGCCGGCAGGAGAACCACACAGTCAGTGTGGTCTGGCCAGTTGTTGTGGAGCTGATACCACCCACGAGGTTTGAAAGGGCGAGGACAGACAGGGTCTAGAGGAAGCCACGAGCACAGAGCTGGGTAGAAGCCTCAGGAGAGGAGCAGTGACTTTGTGCCAGAAAGAGTCACACCCTAAACCTCAGCCTCCTTTCACTGCCTGACCTCCCGCTGGTGCCTCCCACCAGCCAGCTCTGCCAGAGTACAGGAGCTGGCCGCCTCCCAGGCAGACAGCAGGGTGGAGAAGGGTGACTCCAGAAGGCAGAAGAAGCTGAGTGCAGCCGTCCAAGCGCTCCTGAGGGCCGCACTGGGTCCCCTGAGCACACCCTGGCTTTCATTCCCTCTTCCCTTTCTTGCTCTGGTCCCTCCGCCCGGAATGCGCTCGCGCAGCTTCTGAGCCCATCAAAACCCTCTGCCTCCTTTAAGCCACACCCACAGGCTATATCCTCTGAAAATCTTTGCTTTTCCTGCTCAGAAAGCATCCACCTTTTTAATGCTTGTGTTATACTCTCAGGGGTCTTTTTCTCTCCAACCCTCTTGAGGGCAGGAGCTGAGGCTGATTTTGTCTTTAAAACTCCAAACACTTTGCCTCCTCTAAGTCATAGCCTAGAATATCTCAAAACCCGTGAAAGGTCTGAGATGTGCCTACTTATCAGCTCACTAGTTAGCCTGACATTTTCATGGATGCTGCCAGAAGACAGGAGACTCCTGGATCAGAGACACAGAACCTTATCACTCACAGCAATAGTGTAGCATTTTTGTCCCAGTTCCCTAAGCCCCAGTCCCCATGTCGTGCCATGCCAAGTCACTTCAGTTGTGTCTGACTCTTTGTGACCCCATGGACTTTAGTTCTTCAGGCTCCTTTGTCCATGGGGATTCTCCAGGCAAGAATATTAGAGTGGGTTGCCATTTCTTCCTCCAGGGGATCTTCCTGATGCAGGGATTGAACCTGAGTCTCCCACATTGCAAGCAGATTCTTTACCATCTGAGCCACCAGGGAAGCTCAGTCCTCACAGGACCACATAAAGAGAACCACGTTAACGCCTGTACACACAGTGGGTTGCATTACAGAGAACAACACTGAGCTAAGGAAACCCAAATATTTTACAGTAGGCAGTAAGCTCTCTGTTCCAGAGGAAGACTCTCTCTTCTAGCGAGTATGTCTGCTATACAAACATCCTGGTAAAGACAGTCCGGAGAACAGGACAGATGGGGAAGCACCAGCCACGGGGAAACACCAGAGGCCCAAGGAGAACCATCTTCCAGCAGAGCCTAAGAGGCATGCGCTGACTGTGATATGGCCACCTTGGTGCCACTCTGCCTTCCTGATGGCAAACATCAGGACTGAGCGTCATCAGAGCCCTGGCTTGATCCCTCCTTGTGGGGTGCCTCCCACTGGATACCAGGACCCACAGTGATATTACTAGGAGCTGATGGGTAATAAAGAAACTTACTGGTTCCCCCAAGCCCACGGGACCCTTAGCCATGCAAGGACGTGAGAAAGGGAGGCAGGATCAAGGAGAAGGAAGAAAGCAGGCTGGGTCCAGTCCTGCCTCTTACTAGCTGGTGGCTATGGCAAAGCACAGAATTCTCTTCTGAGCCTCCTTTTCCCCATCTGTGAAAGGGGTATAACAGGAACTAGTTCACGTGGTGGTCAGAAGGATGCAATTACTTTATTCCTGTGAAGCACTTAGGCCAGCATATAAATAGTAAGTACTGTATGTGTTAGCAAAACAGAAGAGACAACAGAAATGCAGAAGGAGGGGGAGGCTGGGCACAGGAGCTAGACTGCCTGGCTCTGCTCTGGAACAGGGAGCAGAGTCTTAGCTGTGATGCGAAAGGTAGAGAACACCATTATCCACCAAGCTTCTTCCCCTGATCGGGGCTCAGGTGAATGTAATTTCTTACGTCACTGACCCTGGTCTCTGACTCATCTTCATTCATAGATGGGATGTGACGACGTCCATGTGGTTGACGATGGGTGGCTCCAACTCCATTTCTTGAAACAAATTACTACCCACTGGAAAACAGAAATGAATAAACCCTGTTAGAATCTTTTCAAATGCTAAATAAGCACTGTGCTACTATTCCTGTTCTCATTTAGAAACTGACTTGCTCTCTTCAGCAGCCAACCTTTCAGGACCAAATCATTGGAAGGTCAAAATGGCATGAAGGAAAACAGCCATTGCCACAAACTGAGCATACTAACAAGCTAACCAGTCCCAGAGCTGGGGCTCTGCATGCATTCCCTGTCTGATGCTCTCCATAATGCCCAGGACGGCCATATCATCATTAGCCCCAGGTGACAGATCAGAAAGCTAAAGCTCACGGAGCCGAAGTAACTTGAGCTCGAGGTCTAAGCTCAGAGGTGAACCGAGGCTGATCAGACACCACCGCACCGCATTAGGCTGTCACAAGGAGGCTTGGGAATCACCTCTCCCCTTGCCTCTGACCTACAGAACAGCAGACCTCAGGCAGATTGGCAATGGCACCTGCTGAGCTGGAGAAATGCCTGCAACCAAAACTCTTAACTCTGGGTCCAGACTTGGGTCCACCACCCGCTCTTCATTCTTTGTCCCCTGATAGCTTCACCGGTTAAGTTGTGAGAAATAAACAGAAAACAACATAAAACACCGAGAAAATTAAGAAGGTCGGGGGGAGCAGGAACCACAGCAGTGTGGCTGGAAAGGCGATTTCCAATTCAGTCAAGTCCAAGAATTTCAAGGTCGAGCTGAGCAGGGATGTCCACCAGGGGGCGGTATGAATCTGTTAAATGATAAGAGCCTCCATCCAAAGTCACAGGGATGTCCACAACTTAACAAGTGTTTCCCAAGGGTCCCCGTGAGTACCACTGGGACACATAAGGTAACTATAAAAGGCACACAGATGAACTCGTTCAGTCGTATCCAACTCTGCAACCCCATGAATTGCAGCACGCCAGGCCTTCCTGTCCATCACCAGCTCCTGGAGTTTGCCCAAACTCATGTCCATCAAGTCAGTGATGCCATCCGGTATCTCATCCTCTGTTGTCCCCTTCTCCTCCTGCCCCCAATCCCTCCCAGCATCAGCATCTTTTCCAATGAGTCAACTCTTCGCATGAGGTGGCCAAAGTACTGGAGTTTCAGCTTTCTTCTAAGAAAGTTTTGTTCTCTTTTAAATATACCGGACAAAGGAAGAATTTGCTTTCTGCCTGAAACATCAATATTTTCTTGGATTAGAAAATGAGAGGTTCTTTGGTTCTTTAGCTTCCAAAATACAGCTTCTAAAAGAAGAAAGTGAAGAATCATATTATGTCCTAAGTTCTTCTGGTTCCGCTAATGCTAAGTGTCTGCTGATCGGGACGTCCAGCTACAGGTCCTTAGCAGGTCATGTAGCCCCATGGCTGCTGCTAACCAGAATACACTCAAGACCAGTGACTCTGTAAGGTGAGAGAGATGGAGAACCCACATGGTTGCTCTACAGCTTCTAGAAAATGAAACTAGGCAGAGAGGCATAAAGGAAAACACATCTTCCAAGAGCCCCACATTTTCCTTGGCAATTTCAGGTCATGAAATGCTTGTACCTTGGGAGCAGGCCACCATGTCAGACAACTCCTGGGTCATCATTTCCCATCCCAGCCTTCATGAACTGAGGTGTCCCTTTACCCTGGAGTTGTGTAAAGCCCAGCCAGACTTGGCAGCCCTGATTGTAACCATTCACTCATCCATACATTCATTCACTAAATGGTATTTCTGAGAAACTGCTTTTTGTCAGATGCTATGGTTGGCCCTGCTCTTAAAAACCATAGAGCCAAAAGTACTAAGTGTCAGGGGTGAGAGCATGGGGGAAAGAGGGGACACAATTTTGAATTGAGTTAATGAGTCCCATTTTGAGAAACCAAACTTTCCCATTTCACAGATGAGGAGGCTGAGATCTTCAGAAGCAATCTGCACACTGACACTGACACACCCAGAAAGCAGCAGAGCCTGGTTAGATATAGCCCAAGCACCCTGGCTCCTCCCCATGCTGTGGCCTCTGACCCAGGATGCCCTCCCCTGACCCACAGTGGGTCAGGAACCTGCTGGAAAAAGCCAAGATCAATGCTCCCATTTCACAGAAATGCAAATTAAGGCACCCAGAAGACAACCTGGACAGGTTATCAAGATCAACATCCATCCAACTTTGAAACATTTCTCAAGAAAGACATCTTCCAGTTTCTAGAAGTCTTTTCTGGATGTGAGTCATAAAAACCCTGAATTTGGATTCTCCCTGGCATCTAGCACCTGCTGACCCACCTTTACAAATGCCTCCCTTAAGAAGTGCCCCACACATGCAGATCCCCGCCACCCACACGTCTCCTCTCCCCACTGCTACTCTGACAGATTTTCTGCTCCACATTCAACTGAGAAAACCCTTTCGTGTCAATGCCCTGGACAATTTACTGTCAAAAGGGTGAGACGCTAACTGCAAGCACTTCAGTCTGGGTGCCTTTCAGTTGCTACAACAGCAAGAGGAAGAAAGATGAATGAGGGAAAGGCACTGGAGAGGAGGGAAGGCAATGAAGATGAAGGAGAGGAAGAGGTGAAGGAAGGGGGAGAAGACCGGAGGAGGGGCAAGAGAAGGGAGAGGAAGTGGGAGCTGAAGTTTAATGCAACTTCTACAACATCCCCCAGTTAAAAGGAAAGCCATTCTGACTTAGAGACAAATCTTAGCTAAGAAGCCAAAAAAGAAGCTTAACTCTCAACGAAAGTCAGAAGCAGGGCAAGACCACGGAGATCTCCATGGGAATCTCAGCTTCCAACCCATGCACACCTTTCTATTAAATACCTCCCCCCCAAAATCCCCAAACACCTGTTTTCTTTAATGTCACTTAAAATCTCTATACAGATTATATATCATTACTAAAAACAAACCAAGGCTATAGAAAGTTTAGATCAAAATTACTTTTCCTTAAAAGGTAAACTGAACCTTGATTTTATTCACATGCTATCGATCTGCTTGCCTGCCCCAGCTTTCCTCTCTTAGGTCAATAGTGGCAGCTAAAACATCACCAAGATTCATTCCAACATCAAGGCTGTTGCATGCCACTTTTTTATGTTGACAAAAAAAGGGGAAATATTGTACAACAAATGCTGACTTGTTTTCAGAAAGTGAGAGAGAATATTTACCTCACCACCCAAAGTCAATTTGCAGTGGGTATATGTTGTCTTTGCCACTAAGTCAAGCCTGAGTTCCAGTAATACCTCTGGGAGATCTGGCAAAGCATGAATGCTGCTGAGAAAGGGGTTCCTTACAGAGTTTCAAATGTGCTCTTCAGCCACAGTATCAGAAAAAATGTGTTCAGATGACCCTTCATATCCACAAGTTTTGCATCCACAGATTCAACCAACTGAAGATTGAAAGAAAATTTTGAATTCTAGAAAGTTCCAAAAAGCAAAACTTGAATTTGTCACACACTAGCAACTCTCCTCATAGCTTTTACATTGTGTTGGATACTGCAGCTAGTCTAGAGATGATTTAAAAGATGGCTTGCAGGAGGATGTGCATGGGTCATGTGCCAACATTATGCCATTTTATATAAGGGACTTGAGCACCTGTGCATTTGGAGATCAGTCAGGGATCCTGGAACAAACACCTTGGAGGTATCAAGGCACAACTGTATAAACTGAAATTCAAGTTTGAAAAAGTCTTTCCCTGGCTATTCCAAAAATAGAGTGACTATGACTTTCACTACTTTCATCGAGGTTAATCCCTTTGGCAAAAAAAAGAATCTTGATGTTCTGCGATTAGGGCTCAAATCTTCACACAAAAAGGTAAGAGATAACCTGATGTTTTAACAAACTCTTTTTCACCAATTGGCTACCTGAACAGCCAGTCTGAAGCTGCCCTCACAGAATTTTCCACTCACATACTGGGCAGTGTTTAGACATCCTAAAATACAAATCTTCCCTTGGATTTTTGTCCCAGATGCTAATCTTGAACCTAGCACTGCTAAAATGGCATCAGCAGATGCCAAATCTTATTTATTTTTCCTAGCTAAGCTCATTACCTCAAAGAATTCTGGCAATGCTTCAGAGAGATTCTCAATGTAAGGGTGTCTCCAGTGCTGAGGCCACAGCAGAGCATGCATAAACAAGCGACAGGAGCAACTTCCCTTTACTGGTGACGAATTAACCTGAAATGCTATTTCCTCTGTGAAGTCCTCTTTTCAGCCTTTGACCATTAAACTCAGACAAAACAATACCCTGGAATTTATTTGTAATTTTTTTTCTCCAAATTAAGAAACACTCTGGCAACACTCAGGATTCATGGTTTTCATGATTCTCTTCAACAACATTAAGTTCCTGTCATTCTCTGTTTAGACTTTTAAATAACTATCTCAGTTGTTTATAAGCTAGGTAAATTCCTGATTCTATATTCTAGCACAATAGCAGAAGAGAACTGTACCCTATTAAAAGAAGGAAGAAAAAATTCCACCCAGACCTGTTAAAGGTTTGTTTGAGGAACTCAAATAAAGCTGAGCTGCTAGTGGCTGGTCTCAGCAGCCTCTCCCACTCAAATAGAACACTGGTTCAACATAATAGAAAGCAGTTGAAAAGCAATTTAAATTATCTGTACTTTGCTGTACTATTTAATTTATAAAAATAGTATATTACGTCAAGAGGACACAAGAGCTAACCTGAAAGAGCTCCCACCAGCCAAACCTGGCACAACTGGGGCAATAAAAGAAGTAGCTGTAATATTTTACTATAACCCAACAAATAAATACAATGTCCATGAGCCCAAACTCATATTTAAAAAGACTGAATACATAAATAAATGGGGGAGAAGCGATGCCTCGTCCTTTCAGGAGAACTCCAGCTGACAAACGGAGAAGGAATGGGGGAAACAGAGGCCCCCATCAGGGCACCGCAGCGGCCATGGTGGCTGCAAGGCCCACAGAGGATAGGAGGCTAGCGAGTGAAAGATGAAGGGGCAACAGGGCGTTCGAGAGCCTCGGAGAACCGACCCGCCAACTATCTACTGTTCACTAAGGGAGAAACAGCAAGCTTGCAGTGGAGAAGTGGCGGACACCACGCACCGAGGCGAGCTGCAGCGGAGACACAAACGGCCGCATCACGCCCCCGGCAGGAGGCACCCAGCTCTGCGGCCTTCTCTCCCCAAACCCATCACCGCCATCCGTCTAACACGAGGAAGCAGCAAGCCTAAACTGCGGGACACCCGACGGAGTGCCTGACCAGCGCTTTCCAACGGGGTCAAGGTCACAGGAGACTGGTAGAGGCTGAGGACCCGAGGCAGTGCATGATCCCAGACGGGGTCCTGGATCAGAATGTTAGCAGGAAAATGGCGGAAACCCGAGCCCCTGTGTTCTCCTCAGCAGCCTTGCTGCAGGATTAATGCTTAGTTTTGATAAATGTACCATGTTAACATCATAGGAGGCTGAGTGGTAGGTGTATGAGAACTCTCTTTGTAACTCTCCTGTAAGTCTACAGCTATTTCACCAGTGGGGGGGAAAAAAATTAAACAGAAGAAAAATTAGAACATGGTATTATAAAAAGTCAAACCAAATAGGAAGTTGAAAGAAAAACTTCACCCACCCCCTAAACCCAGTTCACCCCTTGAAGTAACCTGTTTGTTATTGACTTTATGGTTCCTTTTACTCATAAAAAATATATATAGATACATAATATAAATATAGATATAAATTAAGGTTTTCCCTTTGCTTTTTATTTGTGTTAAAATAATGGGTTGTTGTGAGAAGGTGAATATTTACTGATTTAACCTTTACAGAAATCTCTTTAAAAACCTCCAGAGGGACATTCTGTTGTATGGTGCCCATCGATGCACGGGGGAACCCTTCTTCACCCTGATTTATTTCTGAAGCTCTTATAGTTCCTGTTCAGAAACCTTTCCTTTTACCCAGACAAAATAATAATTTGAAAAGATGCGTGCACTCCTATGGTTACAGCAGCACTATTTATAACAGCCAAGACACAGAAGCACCCTAAATATCCATAGACGGATGAATGGGCAGACAAGATGAAATACCATTCAGGCATAAAAAGAACGCAATAATGCCATTTGCATCAACTTGTATGGATCTAGAAATGATCATACTAAGTGTAAGTAAAAAGGAGAAATACAAATACCATATGGTATCACTTACATTGTGGGAATGTAAAATACGACACGAATGAACATATCTATGAAACAGGAACAGACTCACAAACAGAAAACGGACCTGTGGTTGCCAAAGGAGAGGAAAGGTGGCCGGGATGGTGGGGTGTGGGAATTGGGGATTACCAGATGCAAGCTATTATACAGAATATTAATCAAAATTCTACTGCATAGCACAGGGAACTATATTCAACACCCTGTGATAAACCAAAATGGAAAAGAACACACACACACACACACACTCATATATAACTGAATCACTTTACAGCAGAAATTAACACATTGTAAGTCAACTATAATTCAATCAAGTCTAAAAATCAAAACCAAAAGCAAACCTTCTATCTCTTCACTGTACCTTATACCCAAGTTTCTGAGCCACAGTGATTTCCTTCCTGGTCTCCTCACCTCCACCCACCACCTCGGCCCAGTAACTCTTCCCTGTTTATGCCGCTCCTCCATGGCTACTTCCCCGTTAAAAGGAAGCAAGTTAAACTTCCTGGCTCCTGAAGATGCCCCAGTTCACTCGGCAGCACAAGCTCCATCACCAGAGTTCAAAGCAAGCAGCAAAGGATCCTTTGAGATGGCAGGGAAGTTGTGACTTTGTCAGTATCTTGGCTCCCACCACACAATGTTTGACTGAAACGTTTTGGGCTATATGGTAGCATTACCTGGGATTTTTAGATATAATCCATCCTGAAGAAGTTATATTCTGTCCTTTGCAATAAACATGGATCCACACTTGATACAAGCCTTAGAAGTTCAAGGGAAAGGGGTGTTTGTTGCTGTAGTCAGCAGGCAGGACCCCTAGAGAAGGGAGGGAGGTAACAATGAGGAGAAGAGGGCTGGCTGCACTTGGGTGACGAGGGGTGTCAGCAACAGCTGCAGGGGGCTGCTGGCCCCAGGAATCCAGCTATCCTTGGCCCCATTCCGTCCCTCTCCCTATACAGAGAGCTGCAGCACACTTTGATCCCATCTCACTATTTAATGGAATTTAAAGGCAGATCCATGCATCCTTATTCTGATTTCTTTGGGGAAGAAATAGGGGAGATTCTAACTCCTGAGAGGATGTTATTAAAATAACTGATTTTGATACTCTATTATAGCAACCGTCAGAAAAAAAAAATTTTTATCTTTATTTGACACTGTCTTGGCACTGAATCTCAATCTTTCTACTTACTTGCTGTGTGATCCTGGGACAATTACTTCCCCTTTCTGTATAGCCTACGGCCCTCATATGTAAAAAGATAATATTATTATTCACTTAACATGGTTGCTGTGAGGGTTAAAGAGCTAATGTAGGTAAAGTACTTACACTAGAAATATTTATAAAAGCCTCCATCTTAAAAGGATAACACAAACTACTTATTGAAATTAAATCGGTGGATGGATGGACAGATAAATAGATGTGTACATATATATTTGGCATTTAGAGATATTTTGGTGATCTGACAAGCTCATGTATATGAAAGTGCTTACCAATCCAATTTTACTAGAAAAACAAGCAGACACTGTACTGTATCTCCAAGCTTCCACAGATGCTAAGCAGTGGCTACTGAAAATGGCAGGCGAGGCTAGGCTGCCCTCAGGGCACACCTGCAGCAATCTGGGGATTAACCATGCTGGTCCCCTTTCAATGCCATTCATGACCAACGACCTTGGTGACTGGCTACTGTTCCTTGATAACCCACCACCAAGTGCTGGGACTCGAGTTTGGGCCTGAAGTGATTGTTCATGGAGTCAGGGTATCTGCTTGTCCGTGGATGTGAAAGGAGGACTCACCCGGGCCCAGTGCTGCAGGGAGCCAACGTGGGCCTCCTGGGCCCCACGCTCCCACTCACCACGCTTCGCAGACACAGGCAACGCTGCCAGGGCCTATCTCAGCTGCCACTCCTTTCCCCCTTTGGAGCCACACATTTACACTTACCCCCCTATGGTGAAGTGCCACTTAATCTGGGAATTTCAGCTTTCAGAACATGACTCAGAATATAGAAGAGAGAGCCAAAAGGTCCTTTGGCAAAGTCAAAGCTACTGGCAGCACCAAGTGCACGCACCAAAGCATGCTCGCAGCCATGACTCATAGTTGAGACAGAATTGTAACCAGGTTAGCTATCCGATAGCCCAGATCACAGAGGATTACAAACAGTGACTTCAGAGGGGGCAGAAATTAGAGGCAACTGACAATAACAAGGAGTGGCAGTTGAAAGTGAGGAAAGAAATGGAGAAGTCATTAAACACAGCCAAAAGCTTCAAACACCACAGCAATCTGGTTGTTAATATCTAATGATATTAGAAGCATCACATCAAGGAGGGCAGGGCAGAAAGGAATGTGGAAAGGGGCGAAGGCCACGAACACAGAGCCCAGCTTCACTGAGCACAAGACTGAGCGGGATCTCAGGCTGCTCACGGCCTGAGAACGGACACACAACAAGCAGGACAGATGAAAAGCCAGGCCAGATCCCTAAGTCCCCGACCACTGACTGTAGCACCCTGAGCCTTCTCCCACACTCAGGATACGATGGGAGGTGCAGAGGGCCTGGGGCAGCCCCAGAAGAAAAAGCATGTGGGGCAGAGAGATGACACCCCAACCAGACTCCTCCGTGGCCTGGGGTCAGAACTTCCGCCTGCTTCTCGGTGTTCCATGAACTAATAGGCAACGGTGAGTGGACACAGCCAGCCCTGCTTGGGGCCCAGGGAGCCAGGAAGGACACTTTGGGGAGGGACAGGAGTGTCCCAACAGGTCGGGAATGGGATCTAGTCCCCTTGCTTATTTCTTTTACTGTGACTGATGGTGGCAGCAAAGCTCACTGTCAACTTGAGGATATGCTTGTTGGGCTCCTCCTCGGCTAAAGAGCTAGAAGAACTGAGAGGCAAAGGGGAAAGCAGGGTAAGGGAGAGAGAAGGTCCAGCCGCGGAGCTGGCACCAGCCCTGTGACGTCAGGTGCTAAGAAACCTACTCCTGCCTAGACTGCAGACTGAAGTAAGCCAACTCATTTAATTGAAAATGAAACAGGCAGTATTCCAAATCCTCAGTCTCCGGCAACATGGTGAATTTACCAAGCATCCTAAGCTAGAGGTACACAGAGTTGTATGATTACAGGTTGAGCTGGGGAGAAACTATTAATCATCAATAAGCAGACAGACTTATCAGAGAGTTAGTATCAATATTAACAGCTGGCACAAATCATTAAAGTGTGAAGATAAACGTGAACGGGGATGGGAAGGAAATTTCCCCAGGAGAAAACAGAAATAAAATTCCATAGAAAAACTGTTCGGCATCACCAGTTACCAAAGACATGTAAGCAGAAACTATGGTGTGTCACAGGACATCAATTAGATAACCAAAAAGAAAAAATAAGATTCATGCCCGATGATGGCGAGGTTGTAAAAAAAACTGGTAAATTCAAATATTACTAGTGGCAGAGTATTTGGGAAAGTAATTTGGAAACATTTCTTGAGCCATAAAATTACGGGTACCCTATGGCCCAATGGTCACACTACATGGAATTTTTTTCTAAAAGAATCCAAAAGTGCAATGTCCAAAGATGCTAGAACAACAAAGAAAAATTTAAAAACAATCTAAACATACATGGTATGGAAACAGTTCAGTAAGTTATAACATGTGCACCCGATGGAATATTCTAGAGCCATTTAAGTTGACAATTGTGAGAATTATCTAACAACTTAGAAAATGTTTTTAATATACCTAGTGTGCAAAAAGAAAATGTACAGTTGACCCTGAAACATGGTTTGAACAGTTCGAACAGTTCTACAGTCTGAGGTTGGTCGAATCTAACACAGAGAAATTTGCATATACTGAGGGTCAACTATAAATTATAGTCAGATTTTTAACTGTGTGGAGGGTCAGTGCCCTGACTCCTGTGTTTTTCAAGGGTCAACTGTATAGAGGTAGGGTTACCATTATGGAAAATTTCTGTTTCTAGGGGTACAAAAATAAAAGGAGTTCAGAATAATGAGAAGTGCTGTTAACTCAGTAGGGTGGTAGGGGTCAGCTGATTGTTCAGAGGGAAAGCTGCCTTAAGTGTTAGTTGCACAGTTGCGTCCAACTCTTTGTGACCTCATGGACTTTGCCCATCAGGTTCCTCTGTCCATGAGATTTTCAGGCAAGAATACTGGAGTGGATAGCCATACCCTTCTCCAGGGGAACTTCCCAACACAGGGATTGAACCTGGGTGTCCCACATTGCAAGCAGATTCTTTACCATCTGAGCCACCAGGGAAGCCTGAAAACTGCCTTTTGGGAAGTTAAATACAGAGGGTGCTTCTAGCCAGCACTGCTCACAGAGAATACTATTTGAGTTAGAAACTGAGCCTCAGAGAGGTGAACCACCCTTTCCAGGGCTGCCTCGCACACAAGCAGCATAGATGGCAGAACCCAGGCCTGCTGACTCCAAAGCCCATGTTCTGTTGGCTAAACAGGGAGGTTACTGGCAGAAGTTTAACTGCACCTGAAACCTTCATAACAAGAAGCAATTTGGATTCACCAGAAACCTCCCAAAGGAAAGAGCACTGATTGTCCAGAGGTTTCTGAACTTGAGCTTGTATCAGAATCACCTGGAGGGGATCCAAATGTGGATCACCAGGACCTACCCTGGTCTGGGGTGAAGCCCAATAATCTGCATGTCTGACAAGTTTCCCAGTGATGCTCCGCTGCTCGTCCACAGACCACACTTTGAGAACTGCTGGTCTGGAAGTCTTGAGAAGGGCCTCTGCTTAGAGGGGCACTTGGGGCAGCAGGGGAGAACCGATCTCCAGGAAAACCAAGGAAAAAAATGCACTCTCCCATTAAAGCAACTGGAACTATGCGGGCTTGGTGTTAGTGGAGTAGTGGGTTGGAGGGTGTGGAAATTGAGGGCATAAGTGGTTAAGAGTTGTATGGGAATAGGGGTGGGACACAGGGCCAGTGATGGCCAGATGGACAGGCTGGCTGTCTGGATTCCAGCCGCCTGGAGATTAGGGTAGGGCTATCAACATCCAAGGCCATGGGATCGGGGGACAAAGTGCCTGTGGGCAGTCAGCTGACATACAAACCAGATGAACCAAAGATGAGAGTGGCCTTTGGTGGCCTCTGAAACGTGCTGGCGTGAGATCACTGTCACACATTTATGAATGCAGCATGAATTCAGTGGCTGCACCCCCTCTAAGGTCAGGGAGGAGTCTGGGCACGGGAAGGTGAGGATACCAAATCCAGCTGAACACCCTGAATCACAGTGGCTGGTGTGACGTCCAAGATCCCACCGCCAGAGATTAATGCTTTCAGGGAAGGCTCTGGCATCTTCCAGGATCCTCTGTTAAAATGTCCCTGGGAGGCTGACTCACCCATTAGCTCAACAAATATTTACAAAGTATCAGGCAGATGCTAGGCAATATAAAACCTTTAGACAGTCTTGACCTAATGCTTCAGTGGGTGTTAATCGGCAATCAGTCCCTCTCATCTTCATGTAAAATGGTCAGCAGAGTGAAGGAGCAGAGGGCAGGAGCCGAGGCGCAATCTGTGACTTGGAATTTACGTCCTAGGCGTCAGCAGGCTGGTGCGTTATTCTGACGGTGGCTCCTGTCAGAGCGGCCAGCGTGGCCCAGAGCTCCTGATTCACGCCAAGTGTCAAGCCTGCTGATGGAGGAGCGTGAATACCAGTGGTGTGAATACAGTGGAGGGTAGGGAGTGGGGAGGGCAGGCAGCAGGCGGCACAGGAAAGATGGAGGCATGGGTGGCTGGGTGCTCCAGACCTCAGTTTGACAAGAGCGCCAAAGAATGAACTCCAGGGGAGTAGTGGGGAACTGGGGTTGATTCTTCTGGAAACCCACCCATGATATCCCAGAGGCCTCCACTGTGGAGGAAAGCGTGTTTGCCATCAGTGTTAGAGGCGTCCTCTAAGTTCCACTGTGCTTAAAAGTATTCAAAAGCCAGCCGAGGGGACCGAGGGAAGAGACTAGACTTGGAGTCACGAGCCTCAGCTTAAGACTCGGGGCTGTGCCATCTATGGGCTGGGAAAACTCAGTTCAGTCTTCCTCTTTTGAGCCTCAATTTCCTCACTCATAAGAGAGGTGCTAACACCTACATCCTCGCCTCTGAGAGGCCACAAGAACAGTGGTTAGAGGCCCTGACTCCAGAGCTCGGCTGCTGTGAAGCACAAGCCACGTGACTCTGGGCCGGTTTTCTTACTCCTCTGTGCCTCCATCAATTCATTTGTACAATGAGGCTAATTATCATTTCTAACAAGATTCCTTGTAAGAATTAAAGAAGATAATATGTGTGAAGCATCTACAACAACTTCTGGCGTCTAGACAATGCTATATAAGTGTTTATTTCAAAAATGACTGAACAGGATATTGAATTGCCGAACACATCACCTGCTACAACCTATGGATGGGGGATTTCTGAAGGGAATTTGCTGCAGGTGCAGGGACCAGGGGGTCCTTTCCAAGCCAAGTGGGGGGAGCCCCAGAGAACCATGTGGGTAGGCTAGGGGTGCTGGCAGGATGAGCAGAGGCAACACAGGCACCCCCTCCTGACTGATCTCTGCTGAGCTGCAGAACCTCAAAGGCTACCCTGCGTACTAAAGAGTTCTGGTGGCGCCAGACAGGAGGTCCTAGGAGGCCGGGGTTTATGCAAGCACAGGCCTAGTGCTGGCCCCTCAGAGAAGCCTAAGGAGGCAGAGGCAGCCTGCAACAGAAAAGCAAGGAGAACGGCCTGCATGCTTGGTGGGCCCAGTGTTCTGACCTGAGTTTTTGTACTCATAAATTTGTATTATGAAGTCCTAATCCCCAGTGGGATTATCTGGAGTAAGGAGGCAATAAAGGCTAAATGAGGCCCTCTCTAAGGGTGGGGCCCTCTCTAAGAGGACCAGTGTCCTTTCAAGAGTAGACACCAGAGAGCTCACTGTCTCTTTTCCCCACGTGAGGACGCAGTGAGAAGGCAGCTGTCTGCAAGCCATGAAAAGCACCCCCATCTGAAACCCAAACAGCCTGCACCTTGATCTGGGAACTTAGTCCCAGTCTCCATAACTCTGAGAAATAAATGTCTGTGTTAAACCTCCTATCTCTGGCACTGTGTTATGGCAGCCCAAGTGAAGGCACCCAGGATGCCAGCAAGTGCCCAGGCACCCACAGGACTCTGGAGCAGGAGTACAGGAGCCCCCGGGGTGTGCACCAGGGCAGGACCAAAGATCAGGCCAGGAGTGCAGCTGGTGAGGCCAGGACAGAGGCCCCACCAGGCATTCTGCAGGGAGAGCAGGCTAGGGATCGGCCACTTGTGCGCCCAGAGGGACAGCCACAGACAGCACTGGATGGGGCAAGGGCACCACCTGGAGCTTCCCTCTTGAAAGGAGACACGCACACCTCTGTCTCTGCTATTGCCCGGTCTTGCTGTACCACGTACCTCCAATCCCAAATTTCTGGGACTCCCCAGGGGAAATCTGACCTGCGTCCAAAAAATTGTTACCATCAACCAATTCCTGGGCTCTATAGGGCTGGCTCTTGTTTAGATTGTTTAAAGTTCAACTCCAGACACCCATTGGCTGCTGCTGCTGCTCCACCCCATGTTTCCGTGGCCCCAGGCTCACCCACCAGAGTTCCCTCCCCAGGGCCAGAGGCACATGAGGCTCAGACATCATGTGTACTTTCCCATGCTGCTAACCCTGTTGATACCAGCCCTACCCACCAGGACCTCTCCCCAGCACATCTCCTCCTGGCTGTACTCCAAGGGAACCCTAGATTCATTAAGACTGAAGGTCTAGAAACAACTTATACAATCAGACCAAGGATCTCCAGCCTGATATTTCCAGTCAGGACCCTCTAACTCCCTTACAAAAACTGTCCCAGAATCCTGCACTCTCCACCAAAAGGTCATCTTCAATTGCCAGCCTCGGGTCCTCTTGTTCCCTTTCTGAAGCACCCTATAACCTGAGGGAGAGCTTTGGGCATCACTGAGTTCAAATCTCAGCACCAGCACTTAGCAGCTGTGTGAGCTTAGGCACATTTCTGCGCCTCTCTGAACCTCAGTAGCTCCCACCTTCTGAGTTACGAGGGCGATCCCATGAGAACTAACAGATGTTACCCCTCCCTCCATTAGGTAACTCGCCTGAAGTCACATTGGGTATGTAGCTCTAGAATCAGGGTGAATCTGAATTTATACAGCCAATTTGTATCTCATCTTCTCAAAGCACACATCTAAAGATTTTCTGTGTTTAATATTAACCGTCAATTCAAAAGTATGCGGAATTCAGCCGAAAGCTGCTCGGATTTCTTGACTCAGCAGTAACATGAGTCATTCTGTGCGTTTAACAAGAGCCACTCCTAGCAGCTTCCAGAACCACGCACAGCCTTGATGTGCAGTCAGCTGCTTCCTGCCTGGTGGAGCCGGCATTCAACGTGACTGGAGCTGGACGCTCGTTCACCATCCTCCGCTTCTGTCAGTGCGAAGCCAGCCCAGAGACGCCTTTAATCCTTCCTCTCTATAGCTCAGAAAAAGCATTTCATACAGAAAACCAAAGTTTTCTCTATCACCTGTGAAAATTCATTCACAGAATTTGCCAGCTGAGCATTTCTGCTCTTTTTGTCTTCTCAGAGAGCATCCAGGTGGTATGATTTTCATTTACTCGCTCAACAAATATCTGTAGATCTCCTGCTGGGGGCCCGGCACTATGCTCCAAAATTCAAAAGAACAACTTATTCCCAGTTGCTACTCATTTTCCATGAGCCAACTGCTCAGTTAATTCCTCAGAATTGAGTTCAAAAACCTTCAAAGTCCTGCAGGCTCCATAACTACAGGTACCCTGATTTTATTCAAAGAAAGAGTGTCCTGTTCCACGACCCTCAAGCAGGCCAGCCTGGGGGGGGGGGGGCGCCTGCGAGGCCTCTGCTTCTCCTCCGTGCTTTCGCACTCTCTGTCTTCACCCTCCTCTCTCCGTTAGCAAGCTTCCCTCCAACTCCCTGGGGCATCTTGCCACAAATCTAAAGCCGCTTGGCCCTCAGCACCTTTCGAGGATGAGGGGCCCAGTCCCCGCTCCAGTATGTCTTTTGCCCCTACCACCACCACCGCAATTCTCTGACAACAGCTGAGTGTCGGACAATTCAATTCAATTCTGATACCATCTGGAGATCGCATGAGATGCCGCAGGTTAAGAGCTCAGTTCCACAAGGCTGTGCACTCTCCCCCCACACTCCTCCCAAAACACACATTTCAGATGCAAATGACAAAGCCAGATTGCCACCTGGGCAACTGGCTATAGTTCAGAGGTCCCCATGATACCCACCTTGGGTTCAGTTAACTTGCTAGAGTGGTTCACACAACCTAGAGAAGCATTGACTGATGAGATGAACACTTTTTTGTTGTTTATTATAAAGAGATATAACTCAGGGACAGCCAGATGGAAGGCATGCATGGGGTGAGGGTATGGGGGAGGCCACAGTGCCTACAGGCCGTCTCTGGGCACCTCTCTCCCAGGACCTCCACTTGATCACTAACCTGGATGCTCTCCCAAATGCGTCCTTTCTAAGAATTTCTGCAGAGGCTTCATGACATAGGCATGACTGACCATCACTGGCCACAGATGACAGTTCAATATCTAGCCTCCTCCCGTCTAGGGAGGCCAGGGGCATGGGAGTGTGAGAGGAACGGGGACAAAGACCAAATATATATTACTTTAAATCACATTGCCCCTTTCCCTCATTCTAGCCACTGCCTGCTGCCTCAACTTCCTTGGCTCCTGGGAACCAACCAAACGGACCACTCTTTGCTTTGTCCACTAAACGGGGATAAAATTAACGTCTGCCAATAGGACATCTTATTTCACCCATTTCACTCATCTCCTACACTATGGTACACAAAATATGGATGGAAATAGGCAGGTTGGCTAAAATTTCTCTTTACAAGCCCAGGCCAGCACTACAGCACATGGAAATGAAGTGCTATAGGGCGATCCTCACACAAATTAGCAAAACAAAGCCCTTGTCTATCTGAATCTGAACAAAATAAGGCCAGTCCCCAACTACAAAAGTTCTAGTCCAGTAAGAATGACTTTTATTTACCTGGCACAAGTGCCAAGTTCATCAGATAAATGCAACCTAATGAATCCATCTGCTCGGCTGCCTCAGTTTAATGATGGTATTAAATGTTCCCAAATGGTTCCCCACTGCCCCCACCGGGGGTGATCAAGGACTCTTTTTCTTTAAACACTCCATTTAACTTCTGACAGTCATTTCTCACACAGCCTATTATCCTTGTCTCCCTTGAGCCAATTTAGGTTAAATTTTAAGCTGGAGTTTACCAAGTTCAAGGAGGCTGGCTGGGACATTTTTATTTCCTGTTGGAGCCTCACCAGCTACTTGCTTTGTAACTCCCAAAGGCCATCTTCCTATTTTCCAGTCTATCAAGGCCCTTTCTCGGGACTTCCCTGGTGGTCCAGTGGCTGAGACCACTGGACTTTGGTCCATGCTCCCAAAGCAAGGGGCCTGGGTTTGATCCCTGGTTGGGGAATTAGATCCCATATGCCATAACTAAGCACCGGTATGCCACAACTAAAGATCTTGCATGCCTCAATGAAGATCAAAGATCCCATGTGCCGTGCCTGAGACCCAGCACAGCTAAATAAAGATATTTTTTAGAAGATCCTTTCTCATTGTAAATGTACATTTTGTCACTCTTTTTGTCTGAGTTCTGAAAAGATGTATAGTGTTTCCCATAAAAGACCAGCCACAGCTAAACAACTTCACAAGGACCCTGGGCTTTCAGTCAGTGCCCTTCTTACTCACAGAGCCATTGCAGCCCACATCAGTTTAATGCTGAACTGGGCCCTTTCCTCCAAAGCTCATGACGATAGGCACGCTAGGCTATGTGAAGCTTTACGAAGACAGTGAGAGGTCACAGGGAGAAGACGCAGCCGATAGCAATCTCCCTCAAACCCCTATCATGGACTCCTTTTCCCTCTGAGTCCCTCTCCCTGGCCCCACGGCTGTGCCCTCTCCCCCTGCGCCAGACTACCGGTTCTGAAACTGGGAACCACTGACCCCCATGTTCACGGCAGCACTGTTTACAACTGCCAAGTTATGAAAGCAACCTAAGTGTCCAACAACAAAGCGATGAAGAAGAAACATGATAATATATATATATGTATATATTATACATACACACAATGGAATACAGCTGCTGCTGCTGCTGCTAAGTCACTTCAGTCATGTCCGACTCTGTGTGACCCCATAGACGGCAGTCCACCAGGCTCCCCCATCCCTGGGATTCTCCAGGCAAGAACACTGGAGTGGGTTGCCATTTCCTTCTCCAATGCATGAAAGTGAAAAGTGAAAGTGAAGTTGCTCAGTCGTGTCTGACTGTGTGCGACCCCATAGATGGCAGTCTACCAGGCTCCTCCATCCACGGGATTTTCCAGGAAAGAGTGCTGGAGTGGGGTGCCATTGCCTTCTCCAATGGAATACTGCTCAGCCATTAAAAAGAATAACATTTTGCCATTCACAACACCACGGGTGGACTTGGAGGGGATTATGCCAAGTGAAAGAAGCCAAAGACAAATACTGTATGGTATCACTTACTTGTGGAACCTAAAAAGCATAACAAACTAGTGAATATAACAGAGAAGAAAAGAGAGTCATAGATTCAGAGAACGAACCGGTGGTTGCCAGTGGAGGGGGGCGACATGGGGGTAGGAGACTAAGAGGTGCAAACTATTGGCTGTAAGATAGGATGGAGTTTAAGGATATACTGTGTGACACTGGGGGTATAGCCAACATTTTGCAATAAATGTAAATGGGAAGTAACCTTTAAAAGTTGTATTAAAATAATAAATATATGTATTAACATATGCAAAAAAAAGTAAAACTGGGACTCACCGAGAGTAGAGCTCTAAAAACGACTGATGCCAGGTTCTAAACTAGAGATGCTACAAGAGTGGTCTGTGTGGCCAGCACGCTGACTCTTCACAGTCCAGCAGGACTCCAGCCCTAGACCAAGCTGGCTCAGTCCCTCTTCACTTTGGTTAAGCTGTTTAGCTCCATACTCGAGCTTGAGCTCCCTCTCCTCCGTGAGGCAGGAGGGCCTGTGATCAGTTTCCCACAGTCCCTACCACTCCTTATCCAACCCCACACTGAAGCTGAGTTTCCCTCAGTCACTAATGTTTTCCCTGTCAATTTCCCAACAGCTAAAAAATGAATAAATAAAAGGTACGTTTCTTGTCCCCAGGTCTACCCAAAGAGAGATGACCGGCAAAGCCCTGTGTTTCTTCCACCTGGTCTGGTTTTCTCACTTCTCTTGAGGGCATTTAAATCTGTTACCCTGGCATTGTCTTCATTTCATGAAGGATGAAATTGTCCTTCATGTCATCATCCTTCCTGTCATAGGGGAGGAAACTAAGGCTCAAAGTCATACAACTGTTAGATCCTCTCAGGTCAGTTTAACTCAGAAACCCAGGCTCTTAAGATCTATAGGACTCCGCAGTCTCCAGAGGAGGTGTGTTGGTACCCTACGCTATTCCCTGAGAGCTCTGGCTGTTGGAAAATCCCGCTTTCTATGGGACTCAAATCGCTTTTCATCTCAAATACAATGTTCATATAAAAAGAAAGGGAAGGAAGGAGGGCCTGTGGTCCAGACGCTTTTTGGCTGACCAGTAAGTCCTGTTCAGCTAGGGACCAGCAGTGTCTCTGCTCTCTGGAGAGACCACCCTGGGGTATGGGGCCCCAGAATGTCCAGAGTCAATGATGAGGGCTCAAAAGGAACCTAGGTGCTTATTCGCCAACAGGCAAGAGGCAATGGGTCCCTAGAGACCAGCCATATAGGGCTGGAGGTGGCAGTCAGAGGACAGAGTGGAGGCGAGAGCCTGGAACACAGGCTCTGATTTGGAACTGAGGTTGAAGGGATGCACTTTGAAGATGGAAGCAGGGGTTTCAAATCAAAGAACCCAGGTGGCTTCTAGAAGCTGGAAAAGGCGAAAAAGGAAATTCTCCCCTAGATCATCCAAAAGGAGCACTGGACAGTTGACCACTTGACTGTAGGACTTCTGACCTCGAGAAATGTAAGAGAGAAATTTCTGTGTTATATTAAAATAAGTTGTGCTCATCTGTTACAGCAGCAAAAGGAACTAACACCATTAAAGGTTGGGACCCTTCCACCATAGAAGTTGCCTATGGCTGCAGTAACAAAGCACCACAAACAGATGGGCTTACACGACAGAAGTGTATTGTCCTACAGTTCAGGAGGCAACAAGTCTGAGATCAAGATGCCTGCAGGCTCACATCCCTCAGCAAGCGAGAAAGCTGCTCCCGGCCATGGTCCTAGCTTCTGGTAGATTCCTGCCTCGCAGTAGCATGACTCCTATCTTCACATCACATTGTCCGCGTGCACACATCTGTCCCTGGGGCCACATTTCCTTTTGACAAGGACACAGTCATTCAGGATGGGGGCCCACCCTACTGAGCTTATTTTAACCCGGTCATCTGCAAAGACTATTTCTAAATAAGGTCACATTCACATATTCTGACAGTGATGACTTCCATCTCTCTTAGGGGCACACAGTTCAACCTATACACAATACTATTCCTAAAATCTGCCGCCTTTAAATACGTGCCATGCTGCTGAGCCCATTGAAACTGCCCAGGAGCAGAGACCAGCTGCTTGGAGATAGTGTCCACCCACAGCTCCCTATAGTTCATCACAGTCCATGAGGCGTGGGGTGCTGTGGTCCCCCCACATCCCCTACAGGCAGCAAATGCCTCCAGGTAAGGACCATGTGGCCCCTTCCTCCCACAGCCTTCAGCCCCTCCCTGCTGCCTGTCTCATGTCACCTGAGGCTGGGCCCTGCACTGGTCACTGGTTTTTCGCGTCCGCCTCCCAGGGGAACCATGCAGCTGGCTAGCTCTGCTCCTAACTTCGCTGCATCCTCAGCACCGTTGATGAGCCACACCCCCAGTAAGCATTTGCTGAGATGATGCATTCCTCATCTGTGGTTCCCGTCCATCTGCTAAGTCCTGCAAACACACCAGCACCAAGTCACTCTGTGGTGACTTAAGAAATGGTCCCAGAGACGCTGAGCTTGCCCGGTTTTTTGGCTTGTTTGTTTAGGCCATGCCATGCAGCATGTGGGATCTTAGTTCCCCCACCTGGGGTCCAATCTATGCCCTCTGTATTGGAAGTGCAGAGTCTTAACCACTGAACCACCGGGGAAGACTCTAGCCTGGTTTTAAACACTGTTTGTGAGGCGGGGGCATTCTCTGAATGATCAGGGCTCTTGGGGTGCAGCTGGCCTCCTAAGCTCAAGTGAAAATTAAACTGGGACTTCCCTGGTGGTCCAGTGGTTAAGAATCTGCCTGCCAACGCAGGAGACATGGGTTTGATTCCTGGTCTGGGAAGATTCCGCAAGCTGTGGGGCAACTGGGCCCGTGCACCACAATTACTAAGCCCATACTCTAGAGCCCACAAACAGCTACTGAAGTTCATGCACCTAAAGCCTGTGCTGCACAGCAACAGAAGCCACCACAATGAGAAGGCTGCACACTGCAAAGAACAGCCCTGGCTTGCTGCAACTAGAGAAAGCCTGCACACAGCAATGCAGACCAGCTCAACTAAAAATAAATAAATAGATAAAAAGAAAATTAAACCAGAGTCGATTCTTTTGAGGCTGAGACCCGACTTTACAGCAAAGTTCTTCCTTAAGAGTAACAGTGAAAGTCAGAGGTTCGTCATTCAGTCGAGTCCGACTCTGTGATCCAATGGGCTGTCGCCCGCCAGGCTCCTCCCTCCATGGAATTCTCCAGGCAAGAATACTGGAGTAGGTAGCCATTCTCTTCTCCAGGGGATCTTCCCAACCTAGGAATCCAATCCAGGTCTCCCGCATTGCAGGCAGACTCTTCATCATCTGAGCTACCAGGGAGCCTACTATCATTAGCAAGAGGGCTTACAACAATCCAGGCACTGGGCGTAATGAAGCCAGATTCGGCCACTTACTCATCTGTTGTTGAGACCACCCAGAATCAATTTCATCCTTAAGCCTTCAGGGATTTGAGTGAAGTTCTGTTTTTCCCTACTGAGACTCCTCTTCTCCAACCCCAAACTGTTCTTTCTCATTAAGACATGTTTCAAGCTCTTGCCCCATCTTACTCTCTTACTCACCCTCTCTAGATAGAATCCTGTTTTCTAAGGCCCTAAACAATGTTCCAAGTGCAGTCTGACCAGTGAGGAGTCAGGTAGATCAGCCACCTCCATTGTTCTAGGTGATATATCTCTGCTAATGCATCCTGAGATCACAGTGCCATTTTTGGAATCTATTCCGAAAATCTCCAAGGTCTCTGGTAGGAATCAGGTACCATAAGCTGCTAAAAAGTGATGATGTTCAAATCCTCGTGCTACAGCGGAGTAAACCAAAGCTTGGAGGGGAGTGACCTGCTGATGAGCATCTGTCCAATTACTCGTGGTTCTCCTGTCTCCAAATCTCAAGTTCCCCCTCCTTTAACCGAGATAGTTTGGTCTCTCAGTTTCTTCATCTGAAAAATGCAGAAACTGGATCTCTCCCTGCTCTGGCATGCTCTGACTTGTCTTCTAAATGCAGAGTCCAAAAGCCAGAGTGAACAGAACAAAGAAGCCTTGCACCTAGATCTAAAACTCCCGAGAGAAACAAAAAAGTTTCCTTTTCTACCCCTCATCCCAGCCTTGCCTGCTTTGGGAACCGGGGGCCAAGTGATGAATAATGTCGGCTAATGGCAGTTCTAACTCTGATAGTTACCTGAGCCTTTGGGCCGCAGCGCCACGACGTTCCTGGCAAGTTGGCCCACGTCATCTCTCCTATTTCCCTGCTCACACTCCATAAAAGTATGTCTCACTGCACATCCCATTTTCAAATTTTTTTCCTCTCACTCCCTTAGCAAGCCAAATAATACTCCCCCAAAATGCCTTTAAAACAAGAACACAGAGTCCTCCATAAGCCCCAGGTGCAAAATGGATTTTGGAAAGCCGCTCTTCTTCCGGCCCTGTGTTCTCACGTCAGGAGCACTGCCCCAGGGCTGTCTCAAAAGCTTCATCCTTCTTTATGTTCTCAGTAACATCTTCTCCCTGGGTACATGTGCCCGCTGGTCCCCCACTTGTTTTTCTCCTGGTGTGAGAGGCACAGAGTCACAGCGTAAGGAACACAGTAGGTGTCACCCTCCACATGCGACAGGTGAGAACTCAGCAAGAGGAGACAGGGAGCTGAGCCAAGGTCAAGGAGCTGGTTAGCACTGGTAGTGAGAAAAGACTAAGTGTCCTTTCCACTACACTGTGTCTGGAAACGGGATTGCCATCATGAAACGAGGGACAGATCTCTGTCCCTGACATCTGCCTCTTTCCAGTCTGCCTCTCTGATTCCAGTCACCCTCTGTCAAAGAGCCAGCTGAAACGCCACCACCTACAGAAAGTGTTTCCTGGGCACCTCAGCCCATAAGCCCCTGCTTCCTCTGAAATCCAAAATGTGCTTCAGCTCCCTGCTACTTCGGCCCTTAGCGCTGATCACTGGCTCAAGGCAGTGACCCCTTTCCATGACCAACGAGCCAACCTCCACAAACCTAGGGTGCCTTGGCCTGGCACCAGCACACAGGGACCCTCGCTGGCAGCACTGCTGTCCCTACTGTTATCACTCAGTGTTCCAGCTGCTGTGACTGCAAGACAAGCTACCCCCAGACTTAGTGACCCAGGAAAAGTCTTCTGCTGGTGGACTCTGTGCTTTAGATAGGCAGGCACAGAGAGAGCAGCAGTCCGGGCTTCAGCTGGAAGGCATGAAGGTCTAAGGGTGGCTTGAAACCTAGGAACTAGAGTTATCCAGCCCTCACTCATACATCTAACAGTCAATGCTGGCTGGTGGCTGGGAGCCTTGGTTCCTTTGCTTGTGATCTCTCCCCATAAGCTATCTTGGGCTTCCTCACAATGTGGCATCCAGCTTCCAAGGGCAAGAGTCTGGGGAGGAGAGACCCTGGAAGCTGTATCCTTCTTACAGCCTGGCCCCAAAGTCATGGAGAATCAGTGCTGCTAGACTCTGTGAGTCAGTCTTGCTGGAAGGGTGTCAGTACCATTGTAAGAGCATAGATGAGGTCACCTTTGAAAAATACAATCTCTAAAAAAAAAAAAAAAAAGAATACAATCTCTATAATCCTTACTATTATCTTTTATCATCATGTCTCCTTTAGGATGGGTCTCCTTCAGGTGGCTCCTCCATCCCTTCTGACCATACAGCTGCCCCAACTTTTTACCAGATATATCTGGTCCTGCAGTGGACAAAGCTCAAGCTCAGGCTCAGATTGCTGCCACAGCCCACACGAATAAAAGCAGCAATAACTTTTGTCCTAATTTCTTTGTAGGAGGACGTATACATATCCCTAGGACCTGGTCCCAGGCAGGGGGATTAAAAAAAAAAAAAGTAATTCCTAAGAGATTTTGGGACAGAATGTTCTAGTTGCTAACAATTTTCACTAGTGATACTGTGTAGGCCAAAACTGTACTCAGCTAAATATCTACACTTCCTGGCATCATTTGCCGAGACAGGTGGTTAGTTAGAAATAAATGGTTGTCATGCAGGACCTTCTGGAAAGTTTTTAATGAAATTGACTTGGGTGACAGATGCATTTTCCTACCCTGCCCTTTCCTCATTCTTCTTGTCTAGACTCAGACATGATGGCTGGAAGGGTAGCATCCTTCTTATGCCTATGAGGTAGCTTTAAGAATAGAACAGAAAGATGGAAGGCTGGTGCCTGATAACATCATGGAGCCACCACAGTATTTCTAAAGTANGGCAGTGTGATCTAGAGGGAATGGTCCCAGGCTTGACACTAACAGATCTGGTTTCAAATCCAGACGCTTCTACCTAAAAACAATGACAACAGACCCTCTGTAAAATGTTCATAATTTACCCACCCCCATCCCTACAGGATAAATGGATCTCAGAGCAGCACTGTGCAATAGAAATAGACCATAAGGATTACATGAGATAAGGGATTTGAAAGTGTCTAACAGAGTCCCTGGCACAAAGCAAGGGTGTGCAAATGTGAGCTGATAGGAGCCTGGAGAGCAAAAGAACTAACCCAGGGCCAGCACGGATGCCCGGGTTCTGCTCTGGTGGTCCCTTGCCAGCTGCTGGGATGGAGAAGAGAATCCCAAGGGAGAAGGCAGTTTCTAAAGGATTCCTGAGCAAGTGACAAGTGGAGAGAGGCTCAAGGGTCCCAGTGAGCCAGGAGTGAGCCGGCTCCCAGCCCAGACTGTAATTCAAGGGAGGGATGGGAGTGGCCACACTGGTGCAGCTGCTTATGTTGCCTCTTGGGGACTAGAACCTATCCTCACTGGAGGCACTAAGCCACAGAAAACCATCCCTCCAAGGTGAAGCAAAAGGCCCACAAACATTCCTACTGAGAGTGAAATGAAAGTCGCTCAGTCGTGTCCGACTCTTTGTGACCCCATGAACTATACAGGCTATGGAATTCTCCAGGCCAGAATACTGGAGTGGGTAGCCTTTACCTTCTCCATCGGATCTTCCCAACCCAGGGATTGAACCCAGGTCTCCCACATTACGGGTGGATTCTTTACCAGCTGAGCCACAAGGGAAGTATACTGAGGATAAGCTGGTCTGGGAACTTATTTGACTTTTTCTTTCCTTTTTAATGAGTAAGAAATGAAAATGTTTTGAAATTTATAACAGGGGTTATAAGCCAGAATCCTCTTAAATACCACAGAAAGATTCAAGGAGACTTCAGGTTGGTGTAATGGGCTGTGAAACAAGAAAGGAAAGGAAGAAATGGGGGAGAATGTAGCTAGAATAGAGGGGTCTACCTGGACAGACTGGCCTTCAGCTCACCTGAACATCTTTCATCAACCAGGCACAGGACAAGGGTGAGGGGAACAGACTTGGAGAGAAACAGAAACAAGGCGAGGCCAAGAAGAAGGCTGGAGCTGCCCGTGGGCAAGGAGGGCAAGTAAGACGCCGGAATAAAATGGGCTACAGAGAACCACGCCTGGCCCCATCCTGACACTAACTTGCTGTGTGACCCTGGGCAAATTCCTTTTCCTCTCTGGTCCTCAGTCCCTAGTGCAGACAGAGGCCTAGTGGAAAAAAGTGAAAGTTGCTCAGTTGAGTCCAGCTCTTTGCGACCCTATGGACTATATAGCCCAACAGGCTCCTCTGCCCATGGAATTCTCCAGGCAAGAATACTGGAGTGGGTTGCCATTTCCTTCTCCAGGGTAACTTCCAGACCCAGGGATTGAACCTGGGTCTCCTACATTACAGGCAAATTATTTACTGTCTGAGCCACCAGGAAAGGCCCAAATGGAAAGAAGAGGGACCCATTCCCTTACTGGTGCTGCTGAGTTTTCACACAGTAAAGCCAACAGTGGAGAACAAGAGATGCACTCACTGGGTCCATGGATTTGACCCTCCGGAGAAGGAGACGCTCCCTTTGGATTTCCAGAGTCGAAACTTCACTGAACTTCACTGAGCAAGGCCTGGTGTACCCTTGAACCCAGGATGGAAAATGAATGCCAAGGGCGGAGGGAGAGCCCTGCACAGCCCAACAGACTTGACTATAGTCTCCGTGCTCTGGGGTGGGCCTGGGCAGAGGGGAGGCCACCCCATTGCCTTCCCCCCCACCACCACCACCATTCACAGAACATCAATGCCACCAATCACTGCTTGCTCTGTGCCAGGTACTGGGCTGTTGCTGAGATGGTGATGAGCAAGTCAGACCCACTGTGAGCCCTGTGCCAGGCTCTGGGGCAGGAAATGAGGGCCAGTGGTCCCCAGTGCTCCAGCTGGCCAGCTAGGACACTGTTCCCTTCAGACCCAAACTGCCAAGCCTCCAGCCCCTCCCCCATGCATTTCTGCAGGACCCCAGCGCCACCCCCACAGTCTGCCTGTTGTTTGAGAGGGGTCTCAGGACTGTCTCACTGACAACTCACACTTAGGGACCTGGGCCCTGGAGCACGACACCTGACCCCTGTGTCAGGCGGGTCATTTGGTTTCTGTTTTCAGCCACTCTCTGAAAACCCTTCAAATAGACCTGATCCCAGTCCATCATAGCAGTTCCCACCTACCTCCAACCCATATCTGCCACACACGCCTTCCTCCTCCAGTCAAACACCACCTTCTGCCGCTGAGCTCAAGCTAATAAGTACCTAGAGAACCCAACAGCTCCCTCTTCCCCCCAGTTCTCCAAAATCTGCTTTCAGTGTGGATCCACCTGGACACCATATTGCATGAAGATGTGACTGACCTGGTGCTTCCTCTTGAGAAGAATCCAACCCAACAGAGAAGATGAGGCTACATTAATGAGAGTGTACAGGAGCAGGTGGTAAACACCATAACTCAACCATCAGTTGAAGGGTCACGGGAGGTTAAGAGAGGAAGGCACTTGGAAAATCAAGAGCCAGCTTCATGGGGAAGTGGTATCCAAGCTGCATAAATAACGAGGAAAATGTAAAATGTGGAAAGGGGGCATCAGGCTTTCCAAGAAGAGGGACTGAAATAAGCAAAGGCCACAACACGGAGCAGGATGTTGGGCAGCAACAGCAAAGGTGAGGACCGGGCACTGTCACTCCCCAGCCTATACCCACAGCAGACATCACTAATGGATCACAGCATGTTTCCAGGAACCCATGGACCATAGGCTTGGCCAAGCTGGCACACAGGTGAAACCTCTTTGCTACACTGTCCGCAGGAGAACAACAGGATTAGAAATGCCTGCATTTATGGGAGAGAAGGCAGAAGGGGCAGGATGATGCTGAATTAGGAAAGGTCATAATCTGCCAGGCATTCCACACTGGCAACTCCTTCATTTGAAAACTTTTCATCTTGCCCCCCTGGCAAGTACCTCTAAGAAGGGCTACACTGGACTAACTCACACTGAGGTATTTGTAACTTCGTGTTATGGGGACTCCTGTGTTATGAACTAGAATTTTTAAAAATGTGGTCCACTTTCTTGGGGACACTTGTTAAAATGCAGATTTCCAGGCCCTGCCACTAGTCACTGTTTTGTACTTTCAAGAGCTGGCGAGTCCTCTTTGTCTCACAGAAGACACACCTAGAGTCCAGGGTTGTCCTCAGTTTTCCTTAAAGATGCACAGTATCGGTCGTGTGACAAACCACCCTAAAACTCGATGGCTTAAAGCAACAGCCCTCCGAGGCTCTCTCAGTTCTGTGCATCGACATGGGCAGCTCTGCAGGTCTCAGTGGCAGCATCTCCTCTGCCACATCCTGCTGGTGGAGCAGGTCACAAGGTGAGCCCAGCCTGAGACTGCGCCCAGACAGAAGCCCTGACAGGCATCACTAATTGGGGGTCATCTTTGGGGACTAACTCATGTCCCTAGAGAAGCTGGTGCACAGCCAAGCCTAGAAGTCAACCCAAGGCAATTCCTACTACTCTGCAGTCCACCACACCAACCTTCACAAAGGCAGAAACTAAGGGGGCCAGGGAGAGGATGGGGAGAGACGGGCAAGGGCAGGGCTCACGAAGATCTGATGGGGACTCCTCTGATGGGACCCTTCTCTCCTCCCTGATGCTCTCTGTTATCTGAGTCTCTTCATAGCTCCTTCGTCTGTGTCCTTAGCTTCAGGCCGGGTGCCCCAGGCCCCTCTGTAGGATGATCTGGACCCCAAACTCCCACTAGTACTTGGCCCCCTCCTCCCACTCCCAGAACCAGCCTACGGTTCATCCTTGCCTCACCTCTGGCTAAGGAACCAGGTCCTACGATGACCCTAGTCAGGGAGATGGCAGGAGAAATTGAGGTCCAAGGTCTGATGTGGGTTCCACCCCTGCTTGTCCCTTATAGGCCGGGTGGAATACTGGATATAAGACAAATGGCCCAAACTGACACCTACAAGGGCCAAAGTTTGGCCCTACTATGGTCATCCCAGATGGTACAGAATTCTACTGCTGTTATTATCAATTATAACAGAGGAGGCAAAGCTTTGCCATTTTCCAGCTATTCTGTAGCTATCACCGCATCTTAGCTTCCTGCTTCAGAGGTCAGTGCTGCTCAGGCTATCTGGGTGAAGGGCCAGTTTTATTGCTATTATTCCAATCTGCTGTACACCAATAGTTTGCAAAAGTCAATCAAAATTAACTACTAGAGAGATGCAGTGAAAAATAGGTACTGACGATGTAAAATCCAATTTTTATTATTAGAATCAACAGACATACAATTACTAGCTGAAATAACTATTTCTAAAATGCCTGCTTTCAACCTGTGGACTTACTCTGTTGGGAGGAGCACACTGATTGTGGACCACCTTTGAGCAGCTAGATAATAGGTGACAAAACCAAGACCCCATGAGCCTGAGGCGCTCCTTCGGATCTTGACTTCAAAACTAAGTCTGTGTCACTAAGGATGTTGGCCCAATCCTCTTGGTAGTGTCAAAACCCACAAGCAAAAAATCAAACAAAAAAGGGGGGCCCAGAGAGGGAAAGCCCCAGACCCCAAATCACACAATAACTCAGTGGCCAAGTAGAGACCCAACCCAGTGGCCATCCCCCTGCCTAGAGCCATCTCCCCCACCCACGGAGAGCCTGTCTGAATCCTGCAGGGCCCTGCATGTGCAAAGACTGAGTCACACAGGAATGAGGGGAAGCATTTTTGATGGGGGAGGATTGGGGGATGGCTGCTGGCCTCCCTCGCATCCTTGGGCAGCACCCAACCCAGCTCCCCTGCACCTTCCCTGCCCTCCTGGAGATGGCAGGAGCCCTGCCGGCCAATTCCAATGAATCAACTAGCTCTCTTGCTGTTCCAAAAATAAATACACCAGAGAAGGGGACACCAGCTAAATGTGCCGCCACTTTCTCCCTGTCCCAGCCCCTCCTCCAGCTGCACACCCAGCCCTCTGGCTCTGCCCATGGACTTAGCCCCCACTTCACCCTCCCAGAAAAAGCCACCTCCCCTCCACTTCCGGAAACGAATTAAGAAATGAAGTCACTGTATGCTTCTGATACACTGGCATGTCTGCCTAGAGTTGCCTGAGCTGGGCTTTATAAATATCTCCCCAAAGTAGTATGGTGATCAGAGCGGTCTCAGCTCTGGTTAAAGGAACCACTGCCTCCTCCCAGGATGGCCCGTCTCTCTGGGAGCATGATTTCAGGTTCACAGACAACAGAGAGGGTGCCCTGGGCACAGTGCCAGAAAGCAATTACTAAAAAGAACTCAAATTTCAGTAACAACAGCTTCTGCCTTCTGCAAACAAACAAACAAACAAACAAGGATGATCATTAAAAGACATCATAGAGAGGTTCTTGGTGGTAGGATTATTACCATAAGCAGAGAAGGAGGGAAAAGAGGAATCCATCCATCTTATGGGCATGTGCACACACTCATTTATGACCAGGTAGGCTGGAGAATCATTGCACTTATGATCTGGGGTACCAAGAAATTTTCTGAGATAAATTTTCACAGGAACTTTAGAGCAGCTGAACAAATGATTATGTCACTGGGTACCTACATGCGCCATGTACTGTACTAAGCATTGCCCAAGAGGATGTGCCTAACACAATCCTGTGACTCTTCCTTAGGACTGTGTACCCCAACTCACAGGTGACCCCGCCCTGCCTCCTCCCCTTCAAGCTGAGTGACAGGTCCGCATCTTGATCCTACTCTGGGCCCTTCACACAGCCCCAGCCGGGGTCAGACCCATTTTGTGCCTAGCACAAAGTAGGTATGGAATAAGTATTTGTTTGGCTGAATGGATGGATAGGTATGAATGGGTGGATGAGGATGGACAGATGGATGAGAGGACAGAGAGATGACAGGTAGATGGATATGAATGTATGGATGCATACGGGTGGACTGATGGATCCATGGATGGCAGGATGAATGGGAGAATAGACAAGGTAGGTGAATGGGTAGATGAACGAATGGTAGGAGACAGGTGGATAGAAAAGAAATTATGTCTGTTCTTCATAACAAGGTTGTAAAAAACAGCAAACCCATTTTTCAGATCAGAAAATGAAGCTCAAAGAGGTTAAGTTACTGCCAGTCACTCATCAGATCAGCAACTGTGCCAATCCACCTTTGGGACCCTAGCTCCTGTTGAAGAAAGCACTCTAACAGCCACTAGCAGCTAACAGTTAGTTAGTGATGAGGATCCTGAACCAGGCAATATGCTGAGTATTTAAATGTCTTAACTTATTCAATGCTCTGATAAACCTAATGAGGTCAATCTAGGAAAACGAGGCATAGGAAAGCTGAGACACTNTTCCTGTGAATTTTGCTCCCGGACATCAACAAATCACCCCAAGTGTTGGGCTGCATCCTTGGCTCTCTCCAGGGGGACCCAGGGATCTGAGGCCTGGCCAAGGAGCTCAGAATCCAGCCATGTGAGAAAAACAGGACTCAACAGTGGACATACAGTATGGTCATGTCCACTCCCCACCCCTCAGAACATTTATACTGGGAAGAAAAGCATCAAAGCAATAATAATTTTCATATTACTAGTAGAGAAATGCAAACTGGAGATGCATGCGTTTTGTTTTTCATACTCCTTTAATTTTCTGCAAGGTGGCTATGTTATAAGGAAAAGTAGTTTTAATAACAACTTTATTCATAGAGACGATCTCCTTCCCCCTCAAAAGTGGGAGAAGGGTCTGCATGGGAGACTGAGGTTTGAGCTCACTGGCCCGACTCCCTGCCCTCAAGTGAGTCTGATTCATTTGTGCATTTATTCAACCAACTGCTGTTAAAGCAGTCCAGGAACACACTGCCTCTCATTTTACAGACAAGACAGCTGACGCTCGGTGCCACTAAATGACATCACACATGAGAAAGCAGCATGATGATGCTTAAGGCATGGTAGGGACTCACGAAAGGTTAGTGAAGTGACTTGGCTGAAAGCAATCTTTATTTTTTCCCACTTACCAAATGGGGCCTCAGTCACCATTTCAGTGGGATGTGTGAGCAGGATTTTCCTGAGTGTCCACCTTCTTTTTAGCTGCAAGGGAGGGACAGGGAGGAGACTTCCCTGGCGACTCAGTGGTTAAGACTCCACACACCTCCAAAGCAGGGGCCGCAGGTTTGATTCCTGGTCAGGGAAGTGAGAGCCCAAATGCCATGCCATGCAGTACAGCCAAAAAGATTTTTAAAAAGAAAAAGAGAGGCCCAAGTAGGCAGCATGAGAGGAAAGTCTGAGGCTGTTCAGGACCAGGGCGGAGAGAACAGTGCTGCACTCCTGAGGTGCAGCACTCAGATACCAGATGCCTCCACCAGCCGGGACAACACAGTCCTCACCTCACCACCAGCCAGATCCTAAAACAGCTCAGACCAGTGCACCTCCTCTAGCCTCCTCCATCATCCCAGACAAGGCTGGATCCAGCGATGCCTCCCGGCCTGCCTCTCCCAGAGGCATCCTCACTCCCACCCCAACAACCACCCCAGTCATGTCAGCCAGGATGACCAACTCAGAACTCAGACCAGAGATGCAGAGAGCAGACTAGTTGTTTTTATAGGCAGGAGGGAGGAGGTGAAATGGGTGAAAGGGTCAAAAGGTACCAACTTCCAGTTATAAGACGAATGAGTCCTAAGGATGTACAGCACAGCATGGTGATTACAATGCCTGGTGAATAATATTGTATTGTACATGTAAAGCCTGCAGAGAGTAAGTCATAAAAGTTCTGATCACAGCTACACAAAGATGTTAACTATACTCAGTGTGGTGATCATTTCCTGAAATATAAAAATCAAATCACTTTGTTGAAGACCTAAAACTAACGTAATGTGTACCTCAACTGAAAAAAAGCTGCAAACCAGCCAAGCCACTCCCTGTGCAAAAGCCCTCACTCAGAGGCTGCTCTCTGCACATTGCCTGCCCCATCTGGCCGCTCCAGTCTCTCTCTGGCCATCGTGGGCCTGTGCTTGGCCTTCCAGAAGGCCTGTAACTCCCCTAGAGAGCACACTATCTATCCCACTAGGTCCAAGCAGTTGGTGCCCCAAACACTTTTCCAGCCCACACCTCTGCCCACCACTTGGCTACCACCAGGAATCAGCTAGATATCGCCTCTTCCAGGAAGCTTTACCCCCAGGCTGAGTTAAACGTCACCCTGTAGGTGCACATGACACCTGTCCTTCCCTTACCGGAGAACTGGCCTTGTTCTTTCTGTGGCTGTAAAGTCCAGGAGGGCAGGAACCTTCACCTGTTGCCATCCTATCAGCAGGCACCCAGTAAATCTTTTCAGGATTACTGCCATTCCAATTCCCTAGGATCATAAAATAACAGAATTTCAGAGTCTCCTGGCCAGCCTGTAACTTACAGATTAAATCAGTCAACTCCTCGGAGCCTCTTCTCCCCCCATAAAACAGAGGACTGGACCAACTCTTATGCCTCACAACTCTAGGGCAACACCAGCCATCACCTGGGAGCTGGTCAGAAATGCAGAGTCTCAGGCCCCACCTGGACTCACAGGGGTCTGAAGTCCCGTGGGCGTGGCCCAGGCACCAGCTTTAACAGGCTACTCAGGGGGTTCTGACCCTTAAGAAACCGGTGATGTTGTGACCTGGGGATTCCCCGTCCTGCCCCTGCAGGTGGATTTCGAAGATGTGATCGCGGAGCCCGTGGGCACCTACAGCTTTGACGGCGTGTGGAAGGTGAGCTACACCACCTTCACTGTCTCCAAGTACTGGTGCTACCGCCTGCTGTCCACACTGCTGGGCGTCCCACTGGCCCTGCTCTGGGGCTTCCTGTTCGCCTGCATCTCCTTCTGCCACATCTGGGCGGTGGTGCCCTGCATCAAGAGCTACCTGATCGAGATCCAGTGCATCAGTCACATCTACTCGCTCTGCATCCGCACCTTCTGCAACCCACTCTTTGCTGCCCTGGGCCAGGTCTGCAGCAACNCTGCTCTGGGGCTTCCTGTTCGCCTGCATCTCCTTCTGCCACATCTGGGCGGTGGTGCCCTGCATCAAGAGCTACCTGATCGAGATCCAGTGCATCAGTCACATCTACTCGCTCTGCATCCGCACCTTCTGCAACCCACTCTTCGCTGCCCTGGGCCAGGTCTGCAGCAACATCAAGGTGATGCTGCGGAAGGAAGTGTGAGGCCGGGTGGGCGATGGGGCGGTGGGGCAGGGCAGCCTACTGCTCGTGGGGCTGCTGGTGGCTCTTTCTCCTCGGGGACCACTGCTGCCCCCCAAGATGGGAGGACACAGAGTAGGAAAACCAGAAAGAAAAGACAGTCCACTACTGAAGCACAGTGGGCTCCCAGCACCCATGGATGCCCCCGTGACTGGGTGCCAGGGAAGATCATTTGCTAAGAGGCAGCTACTGCAAATCCTTGCATTCACTTGTACTGTAACAGCACAAACCGGCCCACAGTTCCCACCCGGGACACTCTACCCCTGACCCAGGAAACCACCAGTGACTGCTGGCATTAGGAGGGTGGCTCCAATAAAGGGTTTCGGTTGCATCTGGAGAACGCGGTTTTTCATCTGTCCACTGTGTGGGCACATGCCCTGATCAGCTCCAAAAATACATTTCACTGCCCTGAGAAGCAGAAGGGTCAAGCTGGCTAACCCGTCTCTCAGCCAAATGCAAGAACCAGAGTTTGGTTTCTCTTGGGATTCTTGTTCGCTGGGTATCTGCTCCCACTGCACTCCTGGAGAGATTATTCCCCCATTGACTTCTGTTGCCCCTGGGCCAGCCAGGGGTTACTTACAGAAGGAAATGGCCCCTGGGCTGGAAGGGGCAGGTGACACTCCCTGGGCACCACTGAAAGCAGGGCCTGGGTTCAAACCTCCCTTTTGGCTCAGATGCTGAGCCCCTGGCATTGCCTCCTGGCATGTACACCCTCAGCTCCAAGGGATGTGATGAGGGCATACAGTCCAATTTGTTCACATGTGGACCACATGTAAAAGGCAATGTAAAAGGCATGGTCCACCTCCTGCCCATCTAGCCTCAGCAGGAAAAAAAAAAAATCAGAAAACCAGAAATCTTCCATTCTTTAGGGATGCTTTCCCCAAGTGTGTTATCTAGAACTAAGTCCTTGGAAAAATGCAGGGGGCAGCTTTTACACTTAAATTTGTTTGGAAAATGTATTATATTTCTCTCAGAGATTTTCAATAGACATTAGAATGTTAAAGGCTCTGANAGAAAACCAGAAATCTTCCATTCTTTAGGGATGCTTTCCCCAAGTGTGTTATCTAGAACTAAGTCCTTGGAAAAATGCAGGGGGCAGCTTTTACACTTAAATTTGTTTGGAAAATGTATTATATTTCTCTCAGAGATTTTCAATAGACATTAGAATGTTAAAGGCTCTGACAAGTCCTGCAGTAAAGAAAGCTCTTTAGGCCAATAGACTCCAATCCTATTTGATCCCCCGCCCCCTTTTTTTCTTCATGCAACACCTATAAGTCTCATGAAATTCAGGTTCCAAAGTACTTTTCATGTTTTCAGAGGTATCACCTCACTGGCACCTGGCCATGAGCCCAGGGGGCCTGGGGGCGATGTGGTAGAGGGGCCATACCTGCGCAGGAGGCAGGGCAGAAGCAGCCTCCTTTCTCTCCTTGCCTCTCCTCCTAGTTGGTCTCAACTTTATCATCCACGAAACTATGTCTAAAGTCCATTTTAGCTCTTTTTACCTGCTTCTGTTTTTTCAAGTACCTTAGTATGAAAATTTCAAACACAGAGGAATGTTGAAAATGTCTGCTGTGAACAACTATCTACCCACCATCTAGGCTCTAGAATTCACATTTTACTGCTCCGCCTTCAACACGTTCCTACTCATCTTTCATCTGCCAGTCTCCCTTCTTTTGCATTTTTAAAGAAGCTGCAGATATCAGTATATTTTGTTCTTAAACACTCATCATCCCTTACTTTTGCAAACAAGAAAGTCACTGTCCAGTGGCCAGACTTGTCAAAAGGTGCACAGCCAGTCACATTCACGCTGTGGCTCCAGCCCACTGCTCTCTGCTCAAGGGCCCTGCACATTCTCAAGTGGACTCACAGCCCAGGCCCCTCCTGCTGAAAGCTTTAAAGCAAGCACCCCTTTCACCCCCTCGAAGGGCCTGCCCCTCAGACATCTCTCACATTGTTGGGCAAACCATTTCAGACTTGGAGTCTTGGGTTATGCAGAGACTTTTGACCATGTTGGCATTTACTGTGACCTAATTTGACCCTGACTCCAATTTTTCAAGCTCACTCTCCTTCTCTAAGGGCCAGGACTGGAGTCGTTCCTTCTGTGACCCTACCTGAAAAGTAGCAGTCAGAACCGCGTACTAGGGGTACGATGAGAATGGGCCAGAAAAGGGGGTGGCATTCCACTCTCACACACTACGTCTGGCTCATGAGGTATTCTTGTTTAAGACACAGGTTGTGATTTAGTAGTGGAGACCAGGAATGACCACAAACCCATTTGCGATTCTGCAGGTAGCTCCCAAAGATAAGCCTTAAGCTTCCTTCAAGATGACAATCTAGACTCCCATAATGTCCGCAGTTAGATGGTGGGTGTGGCTACATCATACAAGAGGTTTGTGTATGGGTCTTAGAGCATCTTCCAGCAGAATTCTGATAAATGAGAGCAGTTGTGAACCAAGAGATTGGGATCAAGTCTCCTGCTGATCCCCACTCTGCCCCCCTGCACCTGCCACAGCCCAGATACACTTGTGTCACAATCAGACAGATTATGCCGATTCACGGGAAGCCCAGCAAGGGAACTGAAGTCTGCAGGCCTCCAGATATGGTCACTGTTCTCAAGAGAAAGAAAGAGGGCAAAGAAATAAATGGAAAAATATATTTATTAAGTGTGCCTTTTATAGAGCAACTACTGAAGCAGGCATCTCATTCACCAACCAGCGCAGACAGGAGATAGCATAGAAATTCACCAAGCAGAACAAAATCAAGGAATTCACATTTTGCACTTAGGGGTATTTCGCTGCAATTAAACACAAAAGTTTAATTTTGTGTTGAAACCAGGATCTTCTTAAAAGGCAGCCTCCAGCAGTCACATCCTGTACAGCCATCCCCCAAGAAGATCAAATAGTGTGGCAGGTTTCTTTTCAGCACATAAAGAAATAAGGCTTAGAGTCTTCAAGTGTTCGCATTTCACTTTTCAACACGAGAGCAATGAAACATTCTGGAAAAACATCTTCATGCTCCAATTTATTGGCACCTCCAGGTACCACTAGGGGCATTAGGTTTGTAAACAGTCCTGAAACTGCAGGCAAAGATGGCTGGAGGACCTCAGGCGTTGGGTCTGGAGGAAGACAGAGACAACCCAGTTTGAGGCAGAATTCTGGACCCCTAATCGCCTTCTTCCAGCTTGGGTTGGGGAAACAACAATCAATTGTGAAAATATTCTCCAGCAATATTGGGAGGGGGGAGGTGCATAGCCAGTGGTGCTGCTGAAATCAAACGTCACTGATCGGCAATAAAACAGACTCCTGTGCCATAATGAGAACCAAGATTCCAACCGGAGCTTCCACTGCAAGAGAATGAGGAAAGTGTCCCAGCTGGTTCTGATGACCAAGAACCTTGCAGCTCCAGGGTTCTTGGCAAGGTTATGCCTGTGGTCAGAAAAATCAGCTGAGTTGCTGTCTCCTTGATCCTCAGTGGCCTCTGGTGGCTGCTAGGATGGCAACTTCCCTAGTTGACAGCAGAGACTGGGGCATTTCCGGCTGGCGAGCAGAGAGGCTCAAATGCTAACAGGCCCCGGCATCACTGCATTTGCACCCACGGTGCCTTGGTGTCCTTGAGGTGGGCACAGAGACCCCAAATCAGCATCCAGTTAGCTCTCCAAACAGCCAGGACTGGCTGTTGTTGACACTAGGCACCTGTCACAGCAACACTGCACTGCCTCGGGGCTCACAGTTGACACTGCCCTCTGTCTCCAGTTAGTACTGAAGATCTTGTGCTAAATGGTGGGGCTCTGAACACTGGAAATTCAGTACATGCTTCTCTTCTCCCTGAACATCAAGATCCTGCTAGCTCATTCTACTGTGTGCGAGTGTGTTTGTGTGTGTATGTGTGTATACAGTGCAGTACAGAGTGAGAAAAGGAAAGTAGAGAGAGGAGAGCTAGGGCTTTAGGAAACGCTCTTGTATCACAGTGGGTCCAAAAATATGTGTGCAAAAAAAAAAGTACCAGTGTGCCAATGAGCTGGCCAGTCCCAGTTGGAAAACCTCTGATCTACAACATCCTATACTGAACAGCAAAAGGTGTTTCCTGGACATGGTCACATGTGCTTCAAGGCTGAAAAGACATTTCACAACATGTTTACCAGGTATTATCACTACTGGTACTTTTGGTCAAACTGGAAACACCATCTCTCACAGGGAAACTAACAAAACTATGGATTTTTCTGAAATGATGAGTCACACAGAAACAAAAGCTCTGAAAAGTAAGAGATTCTAAGAAATTCATCCTTCAGGCTGGCTGCCTCTGAATTCAGTTGGTAAATATTTTTTAAGTATTAATGTAGTCGTTTTTAGCATATTTTCAAAATGTATACATCACTAATTCCAGAAAATCTTCACTACCCCTGAAAAAAGCCTGTAACTTAGCAGTCACTCTCCACTCACCCCAGTTCCTGGCCTCTGGTAACCACTATTCTGTAATTTGTCTCCACAGATTTGCCTATTCTTGACATTTCGTATAAATGGAATCATGCTGCATGTGACTTTTCTCAAGGTTTCTTCCACTTAGTATGTTTTCCAGGTTCATCCATGTTGAAGCACATGCCAGTACTTCGTTTTATCTTATAGTTGAATAATGTGCCAAAGTATAGGTATACCACATTTATTTACCCATTGATCAACTGATAGACATTTGGGTTATTTCCATTTTTGCCTTTTATAAATCACAGTGCAAGAAACATTTACATACAAGTTTTCATGTATATGTATGCTTTCATTTCTCTTGAGTAAAAACCAGGAGTAGCATTTCTGGCTCATATGGTAATTCTATGTTTAACTTTTTGAGGAACTGCCAAACTATTTTCCAAAGTGGCTGCACCATGTTACCTTCTCACAAGTGATGGAGGAGAGTTCCAATTTCGCTCCCACCTGTCATTGCCTATCTCTCTGATTAGAGCCATCTTAATGGGTGTGCACTGCTATTTCATGGTGGTTTTGACTTGCATTTCCTTCAAGAATAAGGATACTGGGAGTCTTTTCATGTGCTTATGAGCCACTTATATCTTTTCTTTGTAAACGATACAAAGATATGTTTACTCATTTGTTTATCAAATATGTTGCTCATATTTTAAACTGGGTTATTTGACGTTTTACTGATAAAAAGTAAGAGTTCTTGATATATTCTAGACATGAGATTATGGCTTCCAAGCATCTTCTTCCATTCTGAGTTGTTTTGTCACTTTCTTGATAGTGCCCTCTGAAGCATAAAAGTTTTGTGCCCCATTGATGAGGTCCAATTTATCTATTCTTCCTTAGGCTTGTTTTGGGTGTCATATCTAAGAACCCATGGCCTAGTCCAAGGCCACAAAGATTCATCCCTGCTTACTTCTAAGATATAGTTTAAGCTCTTATATTTAGGTTGATGCACTTTCAGCTAATTTTGTATGTAGTGTGAGGTAGGGATCCAACTGCATTCTTTTGCATGCGGATATCCAGCTATCCTGGCACTGTTTTCCAAAAAGACGACCTTTCCTATCGAATTATCTTGCCACACTTGTCGAAAACCTATTGGCCATAAACATAAGGCCATTCTATTCCACTGGCTTATATACCTCTTCTTTTGTCTATACCACACTCTTTTGATTACTGTAGCCTTACAATAAGTTTTGAACCGGAAGTGTGAATGCACCAACTTTGTCCTTTTCAGGGTTTATCTGGCTATTCTGAGTCCTGGCATTTCCATGTGAATTTCAGGATCAGCTTATCAATTTGTACAAAAAAGCTAGCTAGGATTTTGATAGGGATATTACACTGAATCTGTATATAAAGTTGAAGAGTATTGTTAACAATATTTATGTCTCTGATCCATAAACATAGGATGTCATCCCATTTATTTAAGCCTTCAATGTCTTTCAACTATACTTTGTAGTTTTCAGTTTTTGTATTATGGCCAATAGATTTTTGACAAGTGTAGTTTATACTTTGTACTTGCCCTTCTTTCATTAAATTTATTCCTATTCTCTCTGATACTATTATAAACAGAATTCTTTCTGAATTTTATTTTCACATTGTTCATTGCCAGGGTAAAGAGAAACAACTGATTTTTGTATTGACTTTGTATTCCACAACCTTGAATTCACATATTAGTTCTACTGGGTATGTGCATGCGTGCATGAACTCCTTAGAATTTTCTATATACAAAATCGCATCATCTGTAAGGAGCTTTACTTCTTTTACAAATTTGGATGTCTCTTATTTCCTTTTTCTTTCCCAAACGCTTCTTAAGTATTAGCATATCAAACATTTTTAACCTAACTTGTCTGCCTGTGACAGACAGTCTCCTAAGAGAATCCCCCTGTTCTAGGGCCACCCTCAGACAAGCTGGTGCTCAAGGATGCTAGCACCAGTCCACTCAAAGGCAAAAGCACTTTGAGGCCAGCAGGATATTAGCACCGCCACCAGCAAAGTCCTATTCCTCACCCTAAGCTCAGAACACTAGGCTTCTGCACCCATCTGGTCACCAATCTTATACTTACTACCTTTCTCGAGATCCCAGAATACACTAAGTCCTCTACACACAAACCTTCCAGTTGCAGACTTTCAAAGAGGCATGCTAGCCCCTGTATTCCAGGGGTACTTTACAAGGTACTCTAAGACTGAAACGTTTTACTTTCTGCGCTTGTTTTATGTATGTATTACTTGTGTGGAAAGTATTGCAAACCTATTACAGTACAGTAATATACCAGTACAGTACAGGGCTATATACAGTACTATACTATATAGTGTACTAGTACAGTACTATATAGTTGACCGTGCTAACAAATGAGACTTACAAACTGCTCTCAGAACAGAACTCATTCTTATGTAGGGGACTTACTATTAAAGGAAGGCAGCAGTGGGGTCAGGGCAGGAGAAGAACCCGAGGGAGCCCACGGAAGATCCGGGGCTTGGCCTGATGGTTGAGTCACCCTACCATCTTTCCCCATGGGGGTTGCTTCCCCACCCAACTCTAGCTGCCCAAGGTGTAGAGGAGTACAAACTGAAAGGTACCTTATACACACATGTACACAGCCACCAAGAACCAGACTGTTGCTGTCGCACAATCAAAGCCAAAGAGGGCGGTCCTGGCCCAATCAGTCAAACCGTGGTTGGCTGCGAGCAGATTCTCTGGCTGGAGCTGTACCGGCTCAGGACAAAGGTGGACGAGTGGCTCTTTTTGCTGACGCTCGTCTCCCCAGGCTGGCTGCCCTTCAGGCGGCGGAACGAGCAGCAGAGGAAGCGCTGCACAAGTTCTTGGAAGAGGTGGCCCGTGAAGAGCATGTAGATCCAGGGGTTGCAGCAGCTGTTGAGGCTGGCCAGGAGCATGGCGATGATGAAAGCCGAGGCTGGAGGTGGAGGGGGAAGAAAGGAGAGCACGGCATCACGATCGCGGCGTGGAGCCTCACCTCCTGAGAGGAGGGACCAGGTGCTGCGGCACAAGACGGAGGCCGCAGAGACCAAGCCTGCCTTCCTCCCACATCGGTGCTCTGAGCACACGCTCAGCCCAGCCCTGGAACATCCCTTGTCCTTTCTCCCATCCAAAGCTTCCCTACCACATGCTTCCATCCGCATGGCCACCTGTTCATTCCTTACTGACCTCGCAAGGATCAACTGCCTCCACTCAAGAGTATCCAAACACACAGAGTTTAGAAGCTACCAGACCTACCTTGTAGCCCTGCCAGCCACAAATACTTTAACTCCCCAAGAAACTGCTGTTTTCTCATCTCTGAATGACGATAACGAGAGTCCCCAGATCTCACAGGAGCACAGCAAGGGTGGAAGAGCACCTGACGCTGCAAGTGGCTGATGTGCAGCGGCTGCGATCGTGGCCACGCGCCAGGGGGGCCGTCTGGGCTCGTCTCCGTCCATACTGTTCTGAATGAGTGACGCAGCAGGGGAGGAGAAGGCTCCAGACTTATTCCAGCTGAATTACGAAGATGCTGTTAGCCCAGGAATATCTGGTCTTGCATGCAGATCTCAGAGGTAAGGTCTTCTGCTTTGCTCACACACAGCCAGGACACTCCAGCTGGGAAGAGGGCTGTAAAATCACCCTCCCTGCTTTCTGCTCGCCTGCACTCTAGCTCCAAGTCCCAGGGCCACACCACTCTCCTGGTGGTGGTCTTCTACGCTGAAACCCTCACTATGTCGACCGTCTCCTTTCAAAACATAGCCACCCAGCGGTTTGCTGCAATCAAGCACTGACTGAAAAGGTGACTGAGAGAGGTGCTGCCCCAGTGGTGTCCAGCAGGCTGGCAGCGGATGCTGCAGTGGCCACTCGGGGTCCCATGTTAGGACCCAGGCACTCAGCCCGGAGCTGCCAGAGAATAGCAAGCAAGCCCTCAGCGGAGTTTCTCTGGGGACACTGCCTTCAGCCAGAGGGTAACACCCTGTCCCAGACAGCCCAGATCCAGTGCCTGCTTCATGCCAGGACCCCCAGGCTGGCTCCCATGTCTGCATCCCAGCTGCTCTGAAGGGTCAGCCCAGCTCCCAAGTTCCTGTGACTCTGGCCCCAGTTATGCTAGAGCAGAGTGATGGAGAAGCCAGTTTGGACAAAAGGAGGGTGTGGAAATCAGAATCTATAGACTCATCCAAGAGAGTGGTCAGCAGCCAGCATCTCCTTGGGGGGTCAGGCCTATGGGGAGCCCATTACAGAGGACCCAGACACAAACCCATGGGGGTGTGAACCCTCTTCCTATCTATTCATTCTCTGAGCCACATCTACTGTCTGAACCTTAACAGCCTTATCTTGAAATGAAGGTGACACCCACTAGGACTTTGAGAAAATTGGGGGAAAAAATTGTGTCAAAGGGCATTGTGAATGGCAATGTGTTTATTCAAGTTATTATATTATTATTTACAGATAAGAAATGTGATCAACTGCAGAATTTTTTATCGCTCTTGAGTTCAAGAAACTGTTCTTTGCCCTTTTTTCCATGACTTAAAAAAAACTCAAAACCCAGAGCCCTGAGATTGGATTACATGATCCCAAAGGAACTCCAGATGGTCTGCTGTGGAAAACTTTACTCTGCCATAAGAAACCCAACAGGGAAGGGGGCTGCAGCCATGGGTGAGAAAGGGATTTCAGGGTCTCCACCAGGCGAGCTGGCTCTCATCCATGTTTTCTATCCCCCTCAGCAAAAGGAACGCCTGTCCCTCAAGGTCCAAGTCCTGAGGGCTTGCAAACCACTCTCTTTGGTCCTGGAGAGAAGTGGGGCTGAGTGGGAGGAATGAACAGGGATCGGGCCTCACACCTGCCTGGCCTGAGCTCAGGGCGTTTCTCAGGAAAGGGAGGGAGGGGCGGAGGAAGAGATCCGATGTCCACACATCCTCCCCTGCCGTGTCTACTCAGTGCCAGCCACCTGAGCAACCCGGGGACCTGCCCTCAAGGGGCTTACAAATACAGGTGAGAAGGAGAGAAGCGAGACAGGCCTTCTAGTCAGTGGGGAGTGACAGCATTGGCGCACGGGCGATGAGCGCAAGGCAGGGCACTAGGGGTAATCTTCAACTGGGGGCTCCTACATGCCAAGCAGGAAGAACTGAGCAGCAAGGGCCATGCGCCAACTGCAAACACCCCCCACTGGGCATTTACCACCCCCAGGAGACAGACGCCATGCTGAACTTCCACCCAGAACCACGACTCACGGAGGAGGTGGGTGGCTGAGGGCCATGTGAGGACAGGGTGTCCCAGTGGTCCACCCACCCACCAGCCTGGCTTTACTCAAGCCTCACAAAGTCCCCTATGCGGATTTCCCGGTACTGCCCCCGCCTGTCACCATCAGTGTCACCCTGGGCCCAAATTAGCCCGGAACAGCTGACGGGCAGCTGGCCACGGCCTCTCCCCTCTGGCTGCGCTGTTCCTGAGGCAACGAACACATGTCACTTACAATTCAAAGACCTATGGCTCAGCTGAATCTGGTCAAGCTCATCAACCTTCCTAAGAGGCTCTCACTCCAGAAACCACTCACTCAGTTCAAGGTCTCCCCTCCCCAACCCATGGCTCCCAACTCAGGCATCTCTCATAAGGACTAAATCCCTTATCCCTACAGGAGCTATAGGAGAATTTGGGAGTTGTGTATAGAGGCTTTTAAAAAAATGATTTCTGGATGTACATGTACAGAAAGATTGAATACAAGTATGTTTTCCAAGCCTCTGTCTTTGAAAAGACCACAGTTTTACACCATTGGAATTGTAAGAGTCACAGGTGTGTGATCTCACCATGTATAAGGTCAGAAAAAAGAGCTAAACTTGCGGGCTACAGAGCTTTAAGTGGTCTCCCGTGATGCCAGTGCTCAAATCTGGGGACATGTGGGGCCTATCAGGAAGGACCTGAGAAATAACCACGTTCTAGAAGCAGAAGAGGTGAGGTTTCCTGCAAACGGAGAGCCTTTCCTTACCCTTTGGAGAATGACAGGACCCTGCCGCCAACTTGGACTACTCATGCAAAGGCAAGCCACACGTTTTGGGAACAGAGATGATACATTAAAGCTTTTTAATGCCTCGTTACCCAATGTGCAGTCAAGGGCCCTGCAGGGGCATCACCTAGGAGCTTGTTACAAATGCAGTCTCACGGGCCCCACCCAAATGTGCTGAATCAAAATTCGCATTTTAACAAGTTCTCCCACAGGATTCTGTGTACAAAATGAAGTCTGAGAAGTATTCCAATGATCTCATCAGGCAATGTGCGTATGCTTCTTTGCATAACCAACTCCTACTCATCCTTCAAAGCCCTTTTCAAATGTTGATTCCTCTCTGATCCTGATTTTTTTCCAGGGAGCTAGAATCAATGAATCCTGGGGGCACTCACAGTACTTCTGACAAATGAATACAATTCTTACAGCATCATCCCTTCATACTGTAATTATTTCTGCTTATAATCTGTGGTTGAGCACAGTGTGACCTCTGTGGCTCTGTCCTTGGCCACTAGCAGAGGCTGGAAAATGGGAAATGTCCAATAAGGGACTAAGTTGAAGTAAAGCATGGAATTAGCAGACAAGAAGTCCTGATAAACACGTCACCACCACCAGCATGTTGCAAAAGCAAAAAGACAATTTCTCAGCTTGATGATGGGAGATGGGCCCCTAACAAGATGACTGAACGCAAATGCAATTCCCTCTGGGAAAAATGAGTTCACATGCAAATATTAAGGTCAGGTGGGGATAAAGAGAAAGAAATAGAATGAGTAAGTGTGACCATTAATGTGTGAGGCGTGGACTGTGGAGGGCAGAGGCCCCTGGTACTGAAGTGTCTGGAAAGGGGTGGAAGAGACCAGCGTTCCAGCAGAGCCCGGAGGGAGGCGCTGGCAAAGGCTGCCCCTCAGTGGCCTGGAATCAGAATCACAGGAAGACCACCTGGTTACAACACTCTGCCACCCACTCATCCGAAACAGTCCCCTTAGGCTTCCAGAACTCAGAGCTAGACTCTCCCCACCTTGCGTCATACGGCTTCCTCTGGGGAAAACCTTAATTTCCCTTGACCTCTTAACACTCTTGTTCCCAGCATTACTGGACTTGCCACCACTCAAGGAAAACTGCAGTCCCTCTGTGAAAATGCACCCCTGAGCTCAACAATCCACACTCCCCTGGCTGTATGGACGGATTCTGACTGACACGTCTTGAAAGCTTCCTCTTTGTAAAGCACTGACAGCGCACTTGCTGCATGCCAGGCTCTATGCACCAGCCCCTGCCGCCCTCCCCACAGCCTGAAACCTAATCTCAACCCTAGCAGACAGCCCCAGGCAGGATTAGTCAACCATCCAGGGTGACTGCTGCTCGTTTTACAGGTGGGGAAACACTTACAACCAGGCCTCCTGTGCATTTCAACCTTTCCCCTGGCAAAATACCCTGGCAGATATTTGATTACGCTGAGTGGTCGGGGGCGCACTTCCTCACTGAGTAGTCAATTCTATAGCCAGAGGTCTGCATAGTCTTATTTATCTTTAGTTCAACTCTACACACCCATCCCTGCCCCATCTTATGCACCTTCTTCCTCCCATAACCCACATATTTGTTCAACTAGCATTGGGTGCACTCCAGTGGGTGGCCAGCCTTGTGCTAAGCAATGGCCACACACCAGAGAAGAGGACAGGTGGCATCCCCTCTGTGACAAGGCTCACAGTCCACCTCTTTGGCTTTTAACAAGCTTCTCCACATACCAACCCTCCTGGACACACTACCTACTGTCCAGCAGACTCTGCCAACACCCCACCCCCTCCACCCAGGCTCTTGAGAGAGAAATGTCCATTTCCTCTGACTGCCGAGATTCTCAAAGCCAACCTCAAGAATGAAAACAAAACTTTTAACAATCAGAATGGGGGGAAGGCAGAATGACATTGATCATGTGGTCCCCAGGTGCCATGGGTCACACCATGTCATCCTCATAACAGCCCCATGAGTAGACCTGCTGTCCTCATCATAACAGGGGAGGAAGCTGAGGCTCAGAAAGGGGAAATCATCAGCTCAAGGACACACAAGAGAAAGTGGAAGGGTGGGCTCCAAACACAGGCCAACACCTGCTCCAACACCTGCTGTTACCCTGCACCAAGACCTGGGGACCTACAGGCCTGCCTGCTGTCTTGACCAACTGGATACATCCATCTGTCTTCATCTCCCCCCAGAAAAGCAGCTCGGGGTCAGAGTCCCTGTTACCAGCAGCTAAGCAAGTTCCACGGAGTTCAAGAGGAAAGGTTGGTGCCAAATCTTTTGGCTGTGCAATCTGACCTTGGAAGTTCCATCCGGGGCTTGTCCAAACCTGCCAGGGCTGTCTGGTCCCATCCCTCCTTCTGCAGACTTACCAGACTCACCAAAGCAGGGTCCCAATAGCATGTGGCTACTGAGGCAGGGGGTGGCACTCATTAAATTATCACAAACCTCCTCTTGCTTTTTTCTCCTCTAGTTTCTGCTCTGAACAATGAAAATGCTGAGAGTTTTCCTCTTTTTCACCCCTTTCTTTCCATTTTCCCGTATCTATTTTATCATGCTTGGGACCTGAATCTTTGACCCCCCTCCCCAAGTTATTTTTGGAACAAGGTGAGCTCTAAATCAATAAAGGCAGAGCTTGGTGTGAGTGAAGGTGTAGGCGGGAGAGATAGAAAAGGATCAGCTGGGTTTCCATGGACCGCAGGAGGATCCAGACCTAAGGAAAGAGTTCTGTGGGGGCCACAAGGCTAGCTGACAAGCCACATATGGTTTCTCCAGCTGCTCAGTTAGTCCCTGACCTGTGAGCTGAATGATGATGATTTCAGCTTCCAAGGGTTGGCTGCTGTGTTGGAGACTGCTGGAAGCAGTAGTGATTCTATCCAGAAATGGGATAAGTTTGCTTTCTCACGGACAGACCAGCTGAAAGAAAGCCCCTCAGGCTTTCCTTACAAGCAGTTGAGCCGCCGGCATTCCAGTGCATCGAGATTACCTTCCAACCAAAAGGTGTAAGTCATTCACCACCACAGATCACCCCTCCTGCTGTTTGCACCTAAACTACCGGAACTGTCTGTGATGAAGGCTGAAGGCGCAAAGCATCGGCCACAAGCCAGCGTCCCAGATGCTCTGCTCCCCTGGATCCCTCCTCACAGCATCCCACTCTACCTTCCCCTCCCGGTTTCACCAGCCACTCTCAGTTCTGACCCTGTCTGTCCTCCAGTCTGGAAAGGGCGCGTTCCCCGCCTACCAGAATCACCCGGGCTCCCGAGACAAATGGGAAAGTTTGCGTCCGTTCGCTCCCTTCCCTGCTTGCCCCCACCCCTCAGCAGAAGCACTGTCTGGGTTCCTGGGCGCTGACAGCGCCGCCGCCGAAGTACTCACCTCTCCACCTCGCGGCTGGGGAGGGCGAGGGGCGCCAACTCGCCTCCTCCACTCGGCAAGGGATTCCCAGTCTCCGCCTACTGACAGCGCCCCGCCCCACACTTTCTCAGGCGCGGTTGGAAGAAACCAAGCAACCATCTCCCGCTGCTCAGATCCTAACCAGGTCTCCCGGGTTCACGCTTACTTGAACTTAAAGTGGAAGTTCAAGGGAAGTAAACTTAACGCATTAGGAGATTGGGCCTGGGTCGGAAAGTCACCTCCCCACATCGCTCCCCAGGTGGAAAAGGCAAGTCATTGGAAGCTCAATTTTCTGGTCCATAACAGTGAATCAAATACCCCATGTGGCCTAAAGACTGTGGTAGGGATTTTACGTGCATTTTCTCATTTCATTCCCCTACTGTTGAAGAGGAGGCTTTCCTGGTGGCTCAGTGATAAAGAATCCACCTGCTAATGCAGAAGACTCCGGTTGGATCCCTGAGTTGGGAAGATCCCCTAGAAAAGGCAATGGCAACCCACTCCAGTATTCTTAGCTGGGAAATCCCTTGGGAAGAGGAGCCCGGCGGGCTACAATCCATGGGGTCGCAAAAGAGTCGGACACTGGTTAGCAACTAAACAACAACTGCAGGAGAAAACTGGCTCATCATCTTTGCTATTTTACAGAAAGGGAAGTCAAGGCTCAGGGAAGTTATGCCCCAAATCATTTGGCCAGCAGATGATGTGGCCGAGGCTCAGAACAATCCACGAAGCCCGCCAAACCCTGGGCAAGGACAGCAGGACCAGGGCCACGCCCGCCGCGCTCCCTCCTCCCGGTGTTTCCGCCCGCGCTACCTTCCTTGGGCGCATCGGCATCCCAGACACTCCACATCTGCACGAAAAAGAATGGCGTCCAGCACACGATGAAGGCCAGCACGACGATGAAGGTCATCTTGACCGTGCGGATCTTGGCCTTAGAGATGAGCTTGACGTTGCTGACGCGGGCCAGAGCCGCGCGCCCGGCGCAGTCTGCCGCCGCGCCCTCCGCCCCCGCGGCAGCCTCTGCCGCCGCCGCCGCCGTCTTGAGCCGCAAGTTCTGCCAGATCTTGAAGCTGATAAGGCCGTAGCAGGCGGCAAGCACGATGACGGGCACAATGTAGACGGCGAGCGTGATCCACGTGATGTAGGCCTTGGGCCCCCAGGGCTGAATGAAAACGGCCCAGCAGTCGAAGACGCCGTCGGCCACCTCGCGCAGCGAGAAGATGTGCACCTGCGGCACGCTGGCCACCAGGCAGCCGAGCCATGTGGCGAGTACCGCCAGGCGGTCGGTGCGGCGGCGCAGCGAGCGCAGCGGCTGGCAGATGGCCAGGCAGCGGTCGAGCGACATGAGCAGCAGCAGGTAGGTGGACGCGAACATGCCCACCACCTGCAGGTACTTGACAAGGCGGCACAGCAGGTCGGGCCCGTAGAAACGGAACGTGATGTCCCACAGAAGCTGTGGCAGCACCTGGAACACCGCCACCACCAGGTCGGCTATGCTCAGGTGCTTCATGAAGAAGAAGAGCCGCGAGTGCTTGTGGCGCGTGGTGCGCAGCGCCAGCAGCACGCACGCGTTGCCGCCTAGCGCCAGGAACAGGATGAGGGACAGCACGGCCACCTCCACCCGCGCCAGGGCCTCGTTGCGCTGTGGCGGCCCGGCAGTGCGATTGCCCTCGGTTCCCGGAGGCGCCGCGCTCCCGTTGACCGCCTCAGCGCTCCAGTTTGCCGCAAACGCATCCTCCATGACCGTGGCCGCTGCGGTGTGCCCCGGCCTTCGAGCCCTTTAAGGCGCGGCGCGCGGGGCGGGGCCCGACGCGCAGTCCCCGCGTGCCTGGGGGCGGGGTGGGGGCTCCTGGGTTCCCCTCGCTGAAACTCGTGGACCGATCTGCTGGGTCGGACTCTGAAACAAACCCCGAGGGCCGTGAGAAGACCGTGCGTTTCTCTCCCGACGCATGTATGTTTCAGCTGTCCCCTTTCTAGGAACCCCAAATCATCTAGGACTAGGGCCACCACCGCCGGTCCTGGGGTTGCTGAGCGGCCGTCCTAGAAACTCCCGTTTGAGATACTTCTTCTGAGACACTGGAAATGAGCGGGAATCTACCGGACCCGCAGTTCCTTGAGACAGTCGCTTCCACTGAAGGAGAGGGACGAACATAACCAGTTTCCTCCCGGACTTCTAAGCCAGCCACCTCCCCTAGGGATCCCCCAACTAGTTACTCCCCAGAACCCACAGGACAGCTACCTCTCCTAGTAAACCCCACTCCAGATGCTCCCTCTGAAGACCTCCCTGCACCCAAACAGCCACTCGCCTGGAAAACCCTGCTCAAGACCATCCCCCTCCAACCCCGTTTCTAAAACGCTTAACCATCCACCCCTGAACGTCCACAACCGATTCTTTGCCTCCATCCTGGAGGCACTCCTGACTCAGTACATCCAGGACGCCTAACCTCTGTTCTCAGTACCCCTGACACCTCTTGGGGGAGATCCTCCCCAGCCCAGCATCATCGAAGGTTCGGGAACTCAACAGGCTCTTGGCCCCCAACAGCCAAGGGATTTCTGTCGAGATTCCGAGCAGGTACTTTACAGTCTCTCAGAGTACCGGCGGCGCCTCCGGTAATAGGATCTCAAAGCACTCCAACACCTTCTCTCGGATCCCAGTGGCTCCACCAGCGCCAAACATCCTGTCCACTCGTGCGCTGGATCCAGCTACCTTTAACCGAGTCGTAGGGCGAAACTACACTTGGTTCCCTGGGGAAGTTGCACCGCCACGGACAGTTCCAAAGACGCGTGCGCTCCCAGCGCAGGTTGAAGTGGCTGCTGCCGGTACCCAGTCTGATAGGATGCTAAGGGCTCGGGCGCTGTAACCTGGGGGTGGAATCACCTCGCCTGCAGCCCTGACTGGTCGCTGGGTAGGGACTAGAGGCGATCAAGAAGNTTCCAAAGACGCGTGCGCTCCCAGCGCAGGTTGAAGTGGCTGCTGCCGGTACCCAGTCTGATAGGATGCTAAGGGCTCGGGCGCTGTAACCTGGGGGTGGAATCACCTCGCCTGCAGCCCTGACTGGTCGCTGGGTAGGGACTAGAGGCGATCAAGAAGCCCTGTCGAGGCTATGCGCGCGGACTGCGTTAGGATGCGGTGCTGCCTGCCGGTGGCCAGCTTTTCTGCAGCGTGTAGCGTGGACTGTACCACCACACAGATCCGCTAGGAGGCGCGGAAGGCAGGTCTTGCTGGTTCCCGCGAATCGGTGTAATCTTGCCCAGCGTTGCCCCATCGGGTAACAAACAGGTTTATTTCACAGTGACTTAAAGCAGCAAGAGGGAAGAAGCTCGTAAATAATACACTTGGTTTCTTCCTTTCTTGATTTAGAAGCTCCTGACTCTCAAGCAAATGGGAGGCTTGGATAGCAATGCTTCCCTGTTGAATTGACAGTGAGTAAGTTACAAAAGCATTTAACAGATATTTCCCAATCATCAGGTCAATGTCAAGGCTTCTTCCCCTCCTACTGTTCCAGGGAGCTTGATGTAGTGGACTTAGCAGTGAATTCATGCTCTGAATACTTTTGCTCCTATTTCCATTCATGAGGAATGAGATACTTTCTGTTCCAATCAGCACTGGGAGAGGTCTTTCTTCACTTAGTTTTAGGGGAAGATCTCAAGGCCAAGAAAAAAAAAAATCTGTCTTCATTTTAAAATGAGTCTGCTTGATTATGGCCCAAAGCCATTACTGCCTCTTTGCTATGCTTCAGTGTTAAAATCCTAAAAGATGTCAAAGTAATATGAAATTCTAAGATGGTTTTTCTGACTCCTAGCTCTTTTTCCCGGAGAAGGCAATGGCACCCCACTCCAGTACTCTTGGCTGGAAAATCCCATGGATGGAGGAGCCTGGAAAGANAAGCCATTACTGCCTCTTTGCTATGCTTCAGTGTTAAAATCCTAAAAGATGTCAAAGTAATATGAAATTCTAAGATGGTTTTTCTGACTCCTAGCTCTTTTTCCCGGAGAAGGCAATGGCACCCCACTCCAGTACTCTTGGCTGGAAAATCCCATGGATGGAGGAGCCTGGAAAGATGCAGTCCATGGGGTCGCTGAGGGTCGGACAGGACTGAGCGACTTCACTTTCACTTTTCACTTTCATGCATTGGAGAAGGGAATGGCAACCCACTCCAGTGTTCTTGCCTGGAGAATCCTAGGGAGGGAGGAGCCTGGTGGGCTGCCGTCTATGGGGTCGCACAGAGTCGGACACGACTGACGTGACTTAGCAGCAGCAGCAGCAGCTCTTTTTCTATTCTAAAATCGTTTTTAAAAATAATTTAAATTGGCTGAGAAAAAAATGGCTGAATGAAAAAAGAGGGTTCAAAAGTGGACATGGCTCTTTAGGTACTGTTAAATACATCTCTTCCTGACATTTCACTTACCTCTTTTAAAATTATGTGGCTAGAATAGTGTTAGTCAAGGATGGGGGCTAACAGTTATAGCCCTGTGCCAAGACATACTAGGGGTGGACCACTGCGGCTGCTAGATTCTGGGCTTCACCACCTGCAACCTGTGTGGCCAAGTCACGGAGCCCCTGAGACTCAGTTTCTCTGGGGGCTGACCTCGTGGGGCTGTGAGGAAGTAAAACTTCACTCATGTGAGGAGTGCTCTGCAAACAGTTAAATACATCTGAAGCTGTTTTCTCACACTGACAATCCTCACCCCCAGGACCATCCTATGAAAACATGTTCTCATCCAATCAACATCCATCTTACTTATCTTCCTGCATTGAACTTATTTATCTTTTCAATTAAGACCAACTTTCAATTAAGAGTATGTGTGTGTGTGTGTGTGTGTGTGAGAGAGAGAGAGAGAGAGAGAGAGAGAGAGACTGTACCAGGCAAGGACCTCTAAGTTAGGCCCTCTGAACCCGAACTGGTGTGATGAGAATCTAAGATCTTTACCTCTTCGGGGAAGCCCTCCCTGACCACCTCATCCCACTGAGAATTCCCCATTTTCTGAAGCTCTGATGCTTGACTGCAGATTTCACCGATAATATGAATGTGTTGAGTCTCCCCAGTGCAGTGTAAGTGCCTAGAATATGTCTCGCAGATCATGGTCCTTTATAGAATTACCATGTTTCCTGTCATGCATATCTATCAATAGCAGTGTGTTGAGAGAATGACACTGGATTGCCCAAAAACACCCCTCTGCAAATTAACCACTAGGTTCAGTCTTTTGCTTCCCAGAATAATCTTTCTGAGGATACCTGGCTAAAAGAGGACTCTTTGTGAGAAAGCATGCTATTCTGATATGTTCGCTGTTTTTCCTGAGAGGGAGCGATGGCAGAGATAAAGCATGATGCTTCCAGTTCCACAAACATGTCCACTGACCGTGGCTGTGACAACACCACCTCCTATTAAGGACCTACTGTCAACACACACATTTTCCACTTGCCAACACCACTGGCCTATGCTGAGGCATGACCAGAGAGAAAAAGCCTTCTAAGGGGGGAACAGAGCTTGGAATGAAAACAGGTTGTTCTTCTCTTTCCTTTTTTTAAAGCAAGCTATTCTTAGGCAGAAGAAAAGGTTTATTGAGAATCAAGAGCTTTGGAATGTGTGACTTTTTGAAGAGGTAGGGCCTAGAGGAGGGAAGTCATTTAAACATGGGGGTTATCTTCACAGCAAGCGAATGAATGAACAAATGGGGTTTTCCTGAGGACTACTGAGGAGGAAACTGAGGTTCAAAGAGGAGGAGGGGCTTGCCCAAGGCCCCATAGCTGGTGAAAGAAGGCCAGCGTGGCTGGAGTGAAGCATGAGGCAGATCTAGAGAGGTGGCAGGCACCAGCCCCCCAGCCTGGTCGACTTGGGTGTCTTACCTGAGGGAGAGATGTGACCAGTGATAGGGCAAGGGGCCGGCTAGGGGCTCAGGTGCGAAATTGCAAGGGGCTAAGAGACAGTTCCCTGGGATCACTGGAGAGTCAGCCTAGATTCATTCAGGGCACACAAAGAAAGCAAAGCTCTTCTCCATCTGCCCTCCACCTCCTTCCCCNCCCGCCCCCCGGACTCCCTGCCCACCCACCAACCTCATTTCTATCAGTCCATCTTTGGTGGGATGAAAGAGCCTAAGGGGGATTCCAGTGACCTGACAGCTCCAAAACAAAACTTGCCTTAAACCTCCACCAATTCCAACAGCCCACTCGCTTTCATTTTTCATTAAAAAACAAAGGACATTTCTTCCCAGAGGAGGCCCCTACTGAAGTTCACCTCTCCTCCTGGGCTGCTGAATGCATTATGGCCAAGCAGACTCTGTGCTCTTTCTGGCACAAACATTCACTCAGTAAATATCTTCTAAGCACCTACTGTGTGCCCAACAGAGTGACCAAGGATCATAGTACCGAGTCTGGAGGTGAACTCCACTAACCAGTGCTCCTGAGATGGGCAAAAGTCAAGACAAGCAGAAGGACAGGGATCTCAACTGCACCAGGGATGCAGAGTCCTGTATGACCAAGGGCAAGTCTTCATTCCTCCAGGGCCCTGGTTTCTTCTCCTAAAAGTTAGGGCATTGGAAAATCTCTGAGATCCCTCACAGTTCTCACTATCATTCTCTAAGTCTAGTGAGCAAAACACACACAATGGAGCAGGGAGCACGCAGACTGATGAAGCATCTCGGTGCCACTGAGGCCTGGGGCACTCAGTAGGTACTCGGCAAGCACTAGCAGAAGGACCCTCTGCCACATTCTGTTCCACGAGGCAGTCACGAAGTTCCCCCAGGGGCAAGGGGAGGAGAAACAGAATCTGTCTTTTGCAGGGAACAGTGAAGTGCTGGAGACACTGTGACTAAAGGTATTGTACCTTTGGGGGAAAAATACACAGTCTCACTGTGTCAGTGAGTTGCTCAGAAAGCTTCTGAAAGAAGAGCTGGAATGATGCTGCTACATGGAGAGTATCCAAGAAACATGAACTAGGATGTGGCCACTGCCTACAAGGATGCACAGTTGTCCAGGGACCACACATCAGGAACCAGTGGCCCCATCCAGAGAGATGAGCTGAAATTTGTCCTCTAAACCCCAAGCCACAGGGCTCAGAGTTCACTTCACTATCCCCCAATCTGAGTGAACCAGGGGCCTACGACAGGAAAGCCACATTAGTGAGAGTTTCCCCACATCTCCCCCACATCTAATACACCCCAATATTATTGCCAAAGGTCCCAGATTATGAGCCAAGGGCGTTGGTCCTAAAGAAACCACACATCCTAGACAAGACAGACTAAGCACATGGCTCAGAAATGAGAACAGAAATGTCTGCAGGCTGCAGAGCCACTGGAGACATACGCAGCTTCTGGAAACAGAGGCTCAGATGTCCTCCAGGCCAGCAAAGCAGTCCCTGGCAAGCCAGGTGCTTCCAACCCACTCTGGGGGCCTGCACAGCCCAGCCCTGGGCCAAACTGTTGCTGGAGTCTATCTTCTCTTAACAGACCTCTCTCAGCTTCACCAGAGAAGACCAGGCCACAGAAATTTCAGCCAAAGTAGCCACAAATATCACTGCTCCCAGAAGTGGCTTTGCTGTTGTTACTGTTGTTGTTGTTTACCTCATGGAGCATTTCTCTCTACCCAGGG
>SJYA01002734.1:2492592-2535972 GCA_006410615.1 Neotragus moschatus | reverse complement strand
GGGGTGGGGGGGTGGGGTGGCAATCAGGCACAGAGCAACAAAGAAACAACGGAGAGGACACTCAAGGGCCTGCCGAGCCCCTGCAAGCCAGTGTCCACTCTCTACTCGTCCCACAGTCCTGAGGCCCAGCATAGCATGGAGAAGCCACAAGGAATTGCAACGAAGATACAAAACCATAAATGCGTTAAATGATGGGCCAGAAAGGACTCCAGAAATCATGTCTTGCCATCTCCTTGCTTTTTAGAGAGTAAAAGTATGCTTCAGACTGGGGTCAGGGTTGACCCCCATTTCTGCTGCTCTCCTGCAGGGCCAGGCCCTGGCTGCAGCTCTGATCTGTTTGCAGCTTGATGGCTCCAGGCAGTGAGCCCTCCAAGCCCTACACCTGGCCCCCTGCTCCAGGAGAGCTGCTTTTGGACTGCCTGGAGCTGGGGGAGGGGGCCCTGAGAGTCCAGTTCCAGCCCCAGGGCAGGGCCAGGCACCTACTTTACAAGGTTGAGTACAAAGTGACAATGTGGAGCCCCTTGTTCAAATTTGATTAAGAAAGTGACATCAGAGTGTTAAATCAGGAGAGGGGCCCAAATTAACGCAGAGACTGCATGGCCCATGAATCCAGCTCACCCATCACCCTTCACGGCATCCATTCCATCTCAAAGACTATCTGACATTTTCCTTAAGAATCTCTTGATGCTATCTCCATGTCCATGCTGTCCCCCACTTCCATGCCACTGCTCCACGCTATGTTGCTGGCCACACACTTCCTGGACACTGCAACCCTGCTGTCCCCTCCCACCTGCTCTCCATACAACAGTCAGTTAGCTTCCAAAATGACTCTTGTGATGATGTCATCCTCTACTTCAAATAGTTCAATGTCTTCCCCTTGCCCTGGGAGTAAGGGCCAAATACTTTAAGGTAGCCTAGGGCCCCGAGTGGCCCAGCCCCTGCTGCCCACACCAGCCTTGTCCGGCTCCACCCTCTTTCTGGTCCTCTGAGCTTCAGCCACTTCCCCATTCCCCTAGCCAAGCAAGCACATACTCCTGTCTCATTTCCCAGCAAACCCACCACGTCCTCCTAACTCCATCAGGACCTCTCATCTGTAGACTTCTCCTCAGCACCTTCCATGAGTGTAACTTCACGTCCATTTGTGTGGGTTTCTGGGTAATGATGGGTCTGGTTGTGGTCACCACAATGTCCCCGTGCCTTGGAGCATGCACAAGTCATGGAATGAATGAGTTGCCATTGAACCAGTGGCTGCCACAAAGACAGAGATCCTGGGCTGACAATGTGCCCAGTTGGTCATGAAGGGGAACAGAGACCTCTCCTCAACTGTGACAAGAGGACTAGGTTACCTTCCTTGAATGGATGTCGTAAGGATGAAACTGCGTTGTATGTAAGTCAAATCATTATGCTGTATCCCTTACACAGTGCTGTGTGTCAACTGTATCTCAATAAGGAAAAAAAAAAAAAAGAATGAGACTGTGGAGTCCCATACCAAGGTCACAGGTGCAAGGCCTCATGGCAGAAACAGGATCATCTCCAGAACTGACTGAGCCCCATTGTAACTGCTGTCAAAAGCCCCCTGATCCTTACTAGCCAGCTTCCTGACCCCAAATTAGGCAACAATGACCACCTTGGTACTCACCCTCTAGCCCCCTAACAAATCACCTAATGCCACCCTTCCAACAGGAATTTTATCTTGAGGATATAGAAACTGGCTACTAGCCCACAGAATTGTCACTCTCCCTTGAACCAGTAGGCTGTTCTAACAGTATCGACTCTCCCTGGCCTGTCAGAAGGTCAGCCTGCTGTGCTCACAGCGAGCACATTATCTCTGCTCTTTGTTCTCAGTAAAACTCACTCCTCTCTGCAATACTCTGGGTATGGAAATTCTTTTCCAACCTGCGCTCAGACTGCCACAACATTGACTATGTATAAAAAAGCACCTGGAACAAGAGCAATGCTCAAGAGAGTCTATTTAATGTTTGTGGATGGACACTGTGAGGCCTGGGGCAGGTGGGCATCAAGAGAGCCCTCCAGTCTTTCCTATCCCCAAATATCTGGGACTCTAGGAAGAAATGCTTGGGTTCCTTTCTTTTCATGACAGATTAGAGACTGTATGCATTTCCTCTTCTAGAGGGATGCACTTAAAAGGAGGGCTTCTGTTTCTACTTCAGGTTGCAAAATACCCATCCCTGGCCAGGCACAGGCATGGGAGGAAGTGATTCAAATCCAGTGGGGACGAGTTCCACACCCAGGTTACATTCTTCTACACTGGTTCAACATTAGGGGAGAATGTTTCACCTAAATTACATTTTAGGCTAAGTTAGATCTAGCCTAAACCCTCACTCTAATCTACATTAACTAGCTTTCATAATGAGGAGAAGCAGGGTTGACACCCACCCTACCCTACCCACAGGCATAGAGCTGCCCCAGGCATTGTCCATCTGTTTTGCTCCTGAAAAAGCTTCCTGAAGTTCAGACTCAATGAAAAGATGATTAAGTGGCCTGGTCAGTTCAAACAGAAAGGGAGCTTCCCTCCCTGCCAGGCCACCCACCAGGGATGGGAGTAGCAACTGGGGTCCAATCTATTTCCTCCTCCAGCCTGACCTTTGGTTTGTCTTCCTAGGTAGGCTTTGTTGCTCCCAGGGGTCCTGACAGGCCTGGAGGCATCTGGGCCTTGGGAGCCCCCCAATAGCTGCCCAGGGCGTCTAGAGAGTGGATGGCCACCACTAACATTCAAATGAGGCTCCAGAGGAAGGCAAAGCCTGGTCCCCCAGAGACCTAATTCCTGTGATGGATCTGGGCAAAGTAAATGGAAAACCTTCTGGAAAACACTCACCATTCTAGACAACATTAAGAACATTTGTGATTCATGAGAAGAGATCAAAATACCAACATTAACAGGAGTTTGAAAAAAGCTAATTCCCTCATGGATGACTTGAAGGGCTTTAAGCCCTTACTGGAGGACGTAGCTGCAGATATGGTGAAAATCTCAAGAAAATCACAATTAGAAGTGGGACCTGAAGATGTGACTGACTGAACTGCTCCAATCTCATGACAAAATCAGAAGAGAGGACAAGCTGCATCTTATGAATGAGTAAATAAAGTGGCTTCTTGACCCTGTTGTTCATCAGGAATCTATTCCTGACGAAAATGCTGTGAAGTTTGTTGAAATGGCAACAAATGATTTAGAATAAATTTATTTAGTTAATAAAACAGTAGCAGGGTTTGAAAGCATTGTCTCCAAATCCTTCAGAAAGAAATTCTACTGCAGGCAAAATGCTATCAAACAGCAATGCAAGCTACAGAGCAGTCATTCATGGAAATAACAGTTCATTAATACAGCAAACTTCACTGTCTTATTTTAAGAATTTTCACAGCCACCCCATTCTTCAGCAGCCACCACACTGATCAGTCAGGCAGCTGTCAACATCAAAGCAAGATCCTCCACCAGCAGGAAAAAAAAAAAAAGATAACTTGCTCAAGGCTGAGATGATGGTTAGCATTTTTTAGCAACAATTTTTAATTAGGGTATGCACAGTTGACCCTTAAATAGCATGGGTTTGAACCACAGGGGTCAACTTATACATGGATTTTCGAGTACTCAGGGACTGGCATCCTTAATCTAACCCCTGCACAGTTCAAGGCATTAAAACATAACTTTTTTTACATGTACTAAGTGAAAGTCGCTCAGTCATGCCCAACCCTTAGTGACCCCATGCACTGCATGCCTATCAGGCTCCTCCGACCATGGGAGTTTCCAGGCAAGAGTACTGGAGTGGGGTGCCATAGGAAACCACGAAATTCAGGACTCACTTTACTGCAGTATTTGCTTTATTGTAATGGTCTGGAATGAAACCCACATGCCTGCACAGGGTTTGTATGGACACGCGTATTTCAGTTTTCTTGGGTATATACCTAGGAGTGAAACTGCTGGGGCATACAGTAACTTTACGCTGAATCTTCTGAGTTTTACATTCCCGCTAATAGAGCATGAGGGTTCCAATTTCCCCACATCCATGCAAACACACATTACTAACCTCTGTTTTTAGATTCTAGCCATCTTTCTGGATGTGAAGTGGCATCTTGTGGTTTCCATGAGCATTCTCCTGATGTCTAATGCTCCTGAGGCATCCTTTCATGTGTTTGTGGGTCATTTTCATAACTTCTCTGGAGAACTATCTATTCACGCCCTGCCTATTTTTAAAATTGGGTTGTCTTTTTATTACTGGATTTTAAGAGTTTGTTATATATTCTCCATTAAAATCTCTTATCAGATATAAGATTTGTAAACATTTTCTCGCATTCTGTGGGCTTTTTACTTTCTTGATGGTGTTCTCTGAAGCAGAAAAACACTCAATTTTGAAGTTCAATATATTTGTTTTTTTTATTTTCTCACTTGTGCTATTATATCTAAGAAACTACTGACAAATTCAAGGTCACAAAGATTACACAAAGGTCACACAGATACACCTGTGTTTTCTTCTAAAACTTTTATAGTGTTAGCTGTTACATGCATTTTGATGTAATTTTTTGTATAAGGTACAAGTATTTTGTACATGTAATTTTCTGTATAAGGTATGAGTTTAAATACATTTCTTGCAAGTGGATATCCAGTTTTCCCAGGACCATTTCTTGAAAAACCTACTCTTTTTCTATTAAATGGACTTGGAACTCTTGCAGAAAATCAACTGAGGATAATTACGAGGGTTTATTTCTGGACTCTCAGTTCATTTATTTATATGTCTATCCTCACACCAGTACCACAATGGCCTCTAATTACTGGAGATTTGTGGAAGTTTTGAAATTGAGAAGTGTGAGTCCTCCAACTTTGCTCTTTTTCAAGATCAGTTTGGCTATCCTGAGTCCCTTACATTTATATGTGAATTTTAGAATCAGCTTATCAATTTGTGCAAAGGTGGCTGCTGGGACTTTTTTTTTTTAATGCCCTCAGTCTCAGTTTATTTTTAATTAATTAATTAATTTTACTTTACAATATTGTATTGGTTTTGCCATACATTGACTTGAATCTGCCATGAGNACATATTTGTGTATCTCCTCCAAATTCCTTGTTTTTTTTTTTAATTTCTAATCTCATTCCATTGTGACCAAAAAACACATTTTATATTATTTCCCTATTTTTTAATTTCTTAAGGCTTGGTTTATGGCACAACACGTGGTCTATTCTGGAATATGTTCCATATGCACTTGAGAGGAATATGTGCTCGGCTGTTGGTGGGTAGGCTGTCTGATAACTGTAAGGTCTGGTTTGTTTATAGCATTGTTCAAGCCTTCCATTCCTTGTTGCCCTTCTGCCTAGAGCTCTTCGACTCTTCTTTCCATTTATTATTGAAACTAGGATACTGAAGTCTCCAACTATTATTGTTGTATTGACCGTTTCTCCTTTAATTCTGTCGGTGTCTGCTTCATGTACTTTGGGGCTCTGTTATCAGGGGGATGTTTATCTATCTCTATGTAGATATTTTCCTGATGGGTTTACTCTTCCATCGTTAGAGAACGCCCTAATTTACCTCAAGGAACGTTCTTATTTTAAAATAGGCACTCCAGCTTCGTTATGGTTGCTGTCTGCATTATATACTTTTGACACCATTTTACTTTCAATTTATTTTGTCTTTGAATCTAAAGTGTCTCCTATAAACAGCATATATTTGTTTTTAAATATCAGTGTATATGTCAATACTGATATTTAAATATCAGTGCTTTTTAGATATCAGTGTATATGTCAACACTGCAGAAAAAACATATAAAGCCTTCATATTATTATAAATATGAATCCTGACCTCACAGACCCCCTGGAAGAGGTCCATAGTCCATTCTTTGAGAATCACTGCAACAGCAAGCATTTATTTAACCTATGCATCAGTGGATTACCTGGGTGTAGAAAAAACTGGAAAAAGCTGATTTGCTGGGGAACAGGATTCTGGATACATTTTTTCCCTTATAAATAGTGGTGTTGCCATTATGAATGCATAGTAAGTAATTCTAAGGGTAAGAAGCACACATTTCTTCATAATCGACTTTCAGGAAGTTTGGTTTCATATACTGCTTCAACCAAATTCCTGTTAATAATTCCAGCTTCAGCTTATCCTATTACAATGCACTAGCCTTGGTGGCCTCTAAGTCAGCTTCCTCCTTGGGTTTCAAGCCAGCCAGTGTCTTCCTTTCTTGCTGGAGCAGACAAGGACCATCCCTCCTTTGGACAAAAATACATGCCTCTGGCTCATGCTCTTGGGGCCTCTCCATGGCAGGGATCTCCTCTTGACATTTGCTGGTGAGGGAATCGGGCTGCTGCCAGCACTTTTGAGCTAAATCAGCCTCTTCCTCTGGCCCAGCCTGTGATACCACACAAGAAGTTCAGGCTGGGTGAAAGCAACTCAGCAACTGTTCTCATCCAGCCGAGAGTTGAACAGATCCCTAAGACAAGTCCCCAAATAATGATGACAACAAGGCAGAATATGATAAAGGCCATCAGAGAAGTACTTACAAACCAGTATTAGTAGGTCACTTAGTAATTAATTATTAACTAATTGACAGCAGGATTAATGGAGGAGGAAATTATATAAGCAGAGGGCTCTCGAAAGCCTTTTCTCCCTTTCAGGGAGAAAGGGATCATTGAGGAAGATGAAAAAAATAGTGAAGAAAAGAGAAGTAGGAGGAGAAGAGACAGAGGAGGAGGAGGAACTTGCAGACAAGAGGCAGGGAAAGTGAGTCCATAGGTATAGAAGGGGGTGTGGTAAGCATATCACCACGATAGTAAAGCCTTTTCATTTTTTTCAAACAGTGGTCTTCTCCATAGTGGTCTCCTTTTTCTCCTAATTGTTGAGGCCACACACTTATTCCAAGGTAGCTGCCATTGCCCAAACATTTGAGAAACTGGCATCTCCCTAGGAATATGGTGAATGGTGGAAAATACAAAAAAAGAGCCAATGAATTGTTATCAGAATCCTGGGTTCAAGTCCTCTCAGTATTACTCAGGAGCTGGGAGACTCAGGGCAATTGCTGATCCTGAATTGCAGAGTTGGACATGTGTAGAAGTGGGTGATGAGACCTGGCCCAGAGCTGCTTTGAGGACTGCATGAGAAAATTAAGACAGTTCAGTTCAGTCGCTCAGTCGTGTCTGACTCTATGCAACCCTGTGGACTGCAGCATGCCAGGCCTCCCTGTCCATCACCAACTCCTGGAGCCTTCTCAAACTCATGTCCATCGAGCTAGTGATGCCATCAAGCTAGTGATGCCATCCAACCATCTCATCCTCTGTCATCCCCTTCTCCTCTTGCCTTCAATCTTTCCCAGCACCAGGGTCTCTTCCAATAAGTCAGTTCCAATGAAGACAGACAGCTGTGCAAGTCTGACTGGACAGGGTTTGGTCTTTAAGGCAACAAAGAGCCACTCATGACCCAGAGCCTGGCACTGGCAAGCACTCAAACCAAGGTAAAGTGGAGGTGGCTGAATAATAAACAAGATACAATGAGTTCATTTCTTTGAGAGGCATGGTATCATGGGTTGGAAAGCAGGTTCCTACATTTTTTTGAGCAAAATGAAGCATCACTGGAACAAACACAGAGTCTCCAAAATAACTGCTTTTTTTTCAAGATGAGAAATCTTATCTTACATTTTTAAAAGAACCATAATACCATTTTTTAGCTACAAACTAAATACAATTCCTTAATATCACCAAATATCCAGAAAGGGTTCTAATTTTCAGTTATCCTCAAATATAGTTGTAAATCATGATTCAAAAGAAATCTACATATTGGAATTGATTTTTTTCTTCTTTTGGTCTCTTAAGCCATAGGTTTCTCCCCACCATTTCAATTTAATTGAACAGATATCCTTCCTTTCCCTTTCCTTTTTCTTCTGAATTGATATCTTTTCTTAAAGATTTTCCTCACAGCCTGGATTTGCTCAGTGTGGTGTCCTTCTGTCTTGCAACTTTCCTGTTTTAAGTGAACAGCTGGGTTTAGAACAACGCTCAGCAAACTGTAACCTGTTGGCCAAATACAGCCTGGGGTCTGTTTTTGTAAATAAAGTTTAACTGGAAACAACCACACTTGTTTGCTCACATGCTGTGGGTTTCTATGCTTCACTAGCAGACTCCTGTAATTATGACTGAGATTAGCCACAAAGCCCGAAGTATTGCTCTTTTGCCTTGGCCCTTTACAGAAAAGGTTTGTTGACTCCAGTTTTGGATGCTTGATGGGATTAACTCTTTTATTTTGCAAGACAGTGTCACAAGCGGTGTTTGCGGAAGCACATAGTGACCTGCCGTCTCTTTCTGTCATGTTAGCAGCTGTTACTGCTACGGCAAAGATCCATTAAATCATTAGGGACTGCCAAACAGCCCCTAGATTGATTAGAATGCTTGGTTAGAATGTGATTGGCTAGAATGCTTGTACCTGGAGAAAGCCCCCTCACCTACTCTGTCATTAACCAGAGCTAAAGTAGAAAAGAGAATAAAAATCTTGATTCTTCCCTTTTATTCACTAGCTTCCAAAACAGGGAGTGGGCTCCCTGACATCTTCACATGGTGATCAATTACAATTATTGTTTCAGTTTCATTATGACTTTTGATATTTCACTTACTTGATAACTTTTCACCTACTGTGGTTGCTGTCCTTGCTGATGGTCATCTCCAGCCTGAGGGAGCCTCTTCAAACTGGCCGGAATCCTTTGGAAATAAACCCAGTCATTTCTGTTGGCTTCCCTGCTACCTAGAATGAACAACTTATATACACTTGGTCATATTTAACTTGTGGGGAGGTCCTGGTTTTGTGTTTAAGTCGGATGACTTTATGGTCACACTATATCCTGGAACCCTGGGTGTTGTCAATCTCATCTAACTTGCTGCCTCTTAGGGTGGACTAAGGTACACACTTGGTTTTAAATTCCATACATCAAATATGGGTAAGCAAATTTGAAGCAAACCTCTTTTTTCTTCACAGTCTCCCACATTCCTCTCACTGTTTCTCTCTCTCCCAGAGGGAAACCTCCAAAGCTCCCAAGTGTAATAGTAGTCATAGTGGGACCTCCACCTGTGCTCTGCCCCTCAAAGGTGAGCACAGAGCATCCTGAGCTGGACCTACTTGCCTGCTCCTGTTCCAGACATACCTGGGGCCATTTCCTTTCTGCTCCCTGCTAGCTCTCCACCTCAAGGGATCACAACCGGGACCTCAGTGACCCATGAGGTGCTGGAACTTAAAGGCACATATCGTTGGCTTCTTTCTATTGAGGGGGAGGAGGAAAGGAAAGGGAGCAGGAAGGCGGGCCTATCACACACAGCTCTCCAATGTCTGCAGCAGGCTTTGACACTTGGTCTCTCTTCCAATCTGTGCAGTCACTTTGTAAGGAAAGGGTCTTTATGACTTTATGGTTCATCTGGTTTTAGAGATGAGGAGAGTAAAGGCCTGAGAACATATGTGACTTGCCCAAAGTCACACACTTAATAAATGGCAGAGCCAGAACCTAAATTTAAGTTTTCTGCCTTTAAATCCAATGTTCTTGGCATGCCTCACCCCAGCCACCACTGCCATCTTCACAGAAAGACTGAAGTCAGCAAGGCAGCTCACCATCACCCAGATAATTCATTCCAACCATGATGAGAAATGTTCAGAAAAGCAGAGTGTATGTAAGCATGAAGAATAAGGTGAGCTACCCAGGCCTGTGGATACAGGAGCGGAGTTCAAGAAAGGCTTCCATGGAGGGAGGAGATCTAAGCTGAGACCCAAAGAACAAAGTAGAGTTGACCAGATGAGGAGAGGGGAGGAAAGTCTTCTTAGGACTTAGCATGAAAAAGGCCCAGATTTGTGAGGAATTAAAGTTGCCCATGGTGCTCGGATGGTGAAGAATCCACCTGCAGTGAGGGAGACCTGGGTTCGATCCCTGGGTTGGGAAGATCCTCTGGAGGAGGGCATGGCAACCCACTCTAGTATTCTTGCCTGGAGAATCCTCATGAACAGAGGAGCCTGGCAGACTATGGTCCATGGGGTTGAAAAGAGCTGGACATGACTAAGCAACTAAGCACAGCACAGCACAAAGGTGCCCACAGAAGCTTCACTCTTTCCCACAGAGAGGCGGAATAGTCTCTTCCCCTGGAATCTAGGTGACCCTGTGACTTGTTTTGATCCACAAACACAGCAGAGGTGATACAGGGCCTGGAGAGATATGCAGGTTCTGCTCTGGCAAGCTTACAATACTCCCCTTGGGACCCAGCTACCATACTGTGACAAGCCCAGGCCATAGTGGGGATCACATGGTGAGGTGAGCCCCTCTATGATGGTTAATTTTATGTGTCAACTTGACCAGGCCACAGAGTGCCCAGATTTTTGCTCACTTCTCTGGGTGTTCCTGTGAGACTGTTTTTAGATGAGATTAACATTTGAATCAGTAGGCTTAGAAAAGCAGACTGCCCTCCCTAAGGTGGGTGGGCCTCATCCAATCAGTTGAAGGCCTGAAGAGGACTAAAAGATTGACCTCCTCAGAGTAAGAGATATTGTTTCCCACCTGACTGCCTTTGAGATGGGAAAGTGGTTTTTCTTCTGCCTTCAGACTCAAACAAAAACATCAGATCTTCCTGGGTCTCAAGCTTACTGGCTTTTGGACTGAATCTACATCATCAGCTCCTCTGGGTCTCAAGCCTTCAGACTCCAACCACAATAACACCTTTGGCTTCCTGGGTCTCCTGACTTACCCTGCAGATCTCAGAATTACTTGTCTCCATAATCACCTGAACCCATTCCTCATTATAAATATCTTTCTATATTTATAAATACACATCCTACTGGTTCTGTTTCTTTAGAGACTCTCTCTAACACAGCCTTTAATGGAAAAGCCCGAGTTGAGCTCCCAGCTGTCAGCCGTGTGTGAGCCATCTCAGTCATTCTGGCCCAGTGGCACCTTCATGTGACTAGAGCCAACACCACATGGGGTGGATACACCACCCAGCTGAGCCCAGGCAACCCAGTGAGACAGAAAATGGGTGCTGCTGTCCTAAGTCCCTCAGTGTGGGGTGATTTGTGATGCAGCAACAGATAACAAAACCAGGGCAGAGTTCTGGTGTGCTGGCATAAAGAAGACCAGTGTAGGTGAGCAGAGAGCACACAGGGGTGGACAGAGAAGCAGAGGAAAGGAGTGAAGAGGTAAGCAGTCCCAGATCATGCATGATCTTGTAGGCATGGAAGTTTCAGTTAAGAGTTTGAATGTTCTATTCACCTTCATTTTCATCTGTCTGTTCCACCTCATCTTTTTGTCTTTAGCCCCAGGTTTACTGCCAAAGTGCTATTTGGAATTAAGCACAGTGAGGGTCACCACTGCCAATACACAGTATGAACTATTCTTCATCACTTCTGCAGATGTGAATTTTTCACACCCAAGAGTCCAAGTAACTTATGTGTATAGTGGTCATGTATGGATGTGAGAGTTGGACTGTGAAGAAAGCTGAGCGCCAAAGAATTGATGCTTTTGAACTGTGCTTTTGGAGAAGACCCTTGAGAGTCCCTTGGACTGCAAGGAGATCCAACCAGTCCGTTCTAAAGGAGATCAGCCCTGGGTGTTCTTTCGAAGGATTGATGCTAAAGCTGAAACTCCAGTACTTTGGCCACCTCACGCGAAGAGTTGACTCATTGGAAAAGACTCTGATGCTGGGAGGGATTAGGGGCAGGAGGAGAAGGGGACAACAGAGGATGAGATGGCTGGATGGCATCATCGACTCAATGGACATGAGTTTGAATGAACTCCGGGAGATGGTGATGGACAGGGAGGTCTGGCGTGCTGCGATTCATGGGGTCACAAATAGTCGGACACGACTGAGTGACCGATCTGATCTGATAAAACTGTAAATTCATTTCTAAAAAACTAAGAGGTTTTAATCTACCATTTCCATGGATGCAGAAAAACTGAAGCTTTCCAACTCAAAGAATTCAAATCATTTCTGATCTCAAACTCAGTCCCTTCCAGATAAATCCTCTGTTAATTTAATTCCCTTTTCCTTCTCCCTGAAGGCTGTGACAAGTTCCCAATTTCCAGCCCTAGAGGGAGGGGGTTGAGTCCTGGGCCCTCCTCCGTTTCTGTTAGGAATGCTCATCTCCTGAGTCTTAGAAACTAGACTCCACTGTCCTGGAAACATGACCATTTCTTCTTATCTAAACCCTAAGCTCCTTCAGTCCACCTGCCCACTTGCCCTCCCATGGCCCCCTTGGAGCCCTGGAAGTCTTATCTTTCTACATACAATGTTCAAGTATGGAGGATTCCATGAAATGGCCTCTTGAATGTCAGCTGAGCCACCTTCCTCAGCCATTCACGACCCCATCACTCACATACTGCTGGATGATGAAGCTTCTCTACAAGCCCTGCAAGCTTCTGAATCATGGCTGGTGAAGCCAGACGGGGGGTCTTTATGCTCTGCCATATCCTCACATCTGTCTGGAATTGTGGGTGAGGGGTGTCTTCAGGTTTTATGTCATCTCAGCCCCATCCTGGGGTTTGCTTTGCAAAATGGATACAAGGAACTCAAAATATCTAAATTTTGACCACATTCCCTCTGGTACTTCCTTTCTGGCCAGCTAATCAAACTCTCATTTCCCTTAAGAGATTCTGAAGATTTGTAGTATAATGCTATTCTGAAAGTCCTTCCAGTTCTTCACACTTAAAAACCAAGCTTTTAGAATGCAATAATAAGCCTCTTCCTCAGAAAGTTGATTCTTAACACTGAAACTTATGGTTTTCAAGGCTATCCTTTCTGCTATAGATTTTTAAGAATTTGACTCTACTTTCTGTTTCGTATTCACAGGGAAGTGTATATTCAAAGCCCTTGTTGCTACTTGAATGGTATTAGAAAGAATAGGCATTAAAGGAGTCCACTAAAATAAAGTTTAGCAACATCATCTGATTATAATTTTCTTTAGTATTTGATGCAAACACCAGAAGGGACCTAGAGATTACATAATAGAGCCTATCTCACCGCTCCCATTTCTACCTACTAACTTAGAAGATGGATAAAAACCCAAGGCAGTCAAGTCTTGGTTTGTATCCTCCATCTCACAATGTGCCTTAAAAGATATCAGTACAAACTCTTCTCAGATCATTTCACCTCAGTGGGGTATCCTCTGTCTCTCAATGTGCATTAAATGATATCAGCACAAACTCTTCTCAGATCATTGCACCTCAGTGTTTTCTAATCTCTCTTTCTGTTCTAAACTCAGAATCCACTGATCCTCTTTGAAATCGTGTCTGGTTGTTGACCATAACCCGTAACTTATGGATGCCCTGTGTGACAAACGTTTTCTTGGAGGAGTCCCAAAGTGCTCAATTGGGGGGGAAAAAACCACCTTTGAGGTTAAATCCAGGGTGGCAAGCACATTTAATACTGTGGTCCAAATCTAATCGATTGCCTGGGACATTATTTTGAGAAGTACTGAAAGAGCTCATCCAGTCTCTACAGGAAATAAAGACAGAAGATTGATTAGCCATTTCTGTGTGGGTGTGCTGGGAGATGAGGGTAGAGAACAGACTGCCAGAATGCACACCTGGTCCTTGCTGTTACTGAGATAAAAGGAATAGTGTTTAGAGCAGATTTAGAAAAGGGAGAGATTAAAGTGGTCTTTGAGGGGTTAGGTGGTAGTTTAGTCACTAAGTCGAGTCTGACTCTTGCAACCCCCATGGACTGTAGCCCGCCAGGCTCCTCTGTCCATGAGATATTCCAGGTAAGAATACTGGAGTGGGTTGCCATTTCCTTCTCCAGGGGATCTTCCTGATCCAGGAAATGACCTGTGTCTCCTGCATTACAGGCAGATTCTTTCCCAACTGAGCTATAAGGGAGAGGTTAGGAGCTACTCAAAAGAGTTCTCATATATTGAAGAATAAAGTGAAGTGGATATAATTTCCACCAAAAAACACAAATCCTTCACTTCTCCTCCTCTATCTTTGCAAAAGTGAACAGACTAAGTTCAGATGCAGAAACACACACAAATACACACACACACACACACAAAATGTCAAACAATCCCATCCCCCAAAGAAAAAAATAGATAAGCTAAAATATCACAGTTTTAAAAAGTCATCAGAAAGCATGGACACAAATATAAATGAACTAAATCCAGAAAGTGATGTGCCCTTCACAGGACAGAAATCTATAGCTGCTCCATACTTGGTGAGACTGTGAGAGAAAGAATAACCCTCCATAGAATGGGTAAGAGAAACTAGCTGAATTTCAAGCAAACTTTTAATAGCAGTATTTGGGCTGCCAGGATGGATTAGAAGGCTTCCCAAGTGGTGCCAGTGGTAAAGAATCTGCCTGCCAAAGTCATACCCACAGAGAAGATCTGTACCCACTATGTATCGCTTACACTATGAGTCTTCAATGTTTAGGGAGTAGTAGACTGAAAGCAGTGGATGGGAACTGAGAAGGAGAGCAGAGAGAAACCCATGCTGAGGTATGTCAGGCTGAGACCTCTGAAAGATTCCCTCAGAAGATCAGGAATGGGCACGAGAGCTGAATGAAACCCTATGGTATAATGGAGAATATATCTGGTCTTTGTCCCTAATTCCTGGCACAAAGCTTCAAAAACTCTTGGGATTTCCTGAGTGACAGAACTTTTTGTTAGGCTAATGAAGTGACTCACAGTGGACCCCTATAGAGCTTCAGAATGGGGGCTGGTCACCCAAATAGCCAACCACACATGTTTAGATAGTTGGACCTTTAGGTCAGCATGACCTCAGGGGGAGTGAGGGGGCTAGAGATTGAGATCAATTATATGGCCAATGATTTAATCCCTGCTGAAGCAAATGTATTGATTTTGCCTTCAAATAATTTGAAGCCAATGGTGAACTGAATGGAAGAAAGGATACAATAGCCAAAATACTGCTCTAATTTTGTATTATTCATCTCAACATATCCATTTGGTTCTTATTTCCATGTCTCCACTTAAATTTCCCATTTATTCATGCACACTACCCATCTTTTTCATTATCTTAAAATATTTTTTTATTTTTTGGTTGTGTTGGGTCTCTGCTGCTGCTTGTGGGCTTTTTCTAGTTGCAGAGAGCAGGGGCTACTCTCTAGCTGTGGTGTGTGTGCTTCTCATTGGGGTAGCTTCTCTTGTTGCAGAGCACAGGTGCTCAGGCCCACAAGCTTCAGTACTTGCAGCACGTGAGCTCCACAGATGTGGCTCATGGACTGTAGAAGGCAGGGTTAGTCGATGTGGCACACAGGCTTAGCCGCTCTGTAGCATGTGGAATCTTCCTGGACCAGGGATTGAACCTGTGTCCCCTGCCCTGGCAGGAGATTGTTACCCACTGTACCTGCAGGAAAATCCTCCATTACATCTTTTAGCATCTTTGTCATAGTTATTTCAGTGTTCTTGTTTGATCTTTCCAACACCTGGGTTATCTTAAGGTCTGCTTCAATTGACCATTTCCTCTTTGGACCATGGATCACATTTCTTGCTTTTTCATGTGACTTGCTATTGATTGCATGCTAAACATTTTATATTAAAGAACATAAAAATAAAAATACTGTTTCTGCCAGGTCTCAGAAGGCAGGTCAGGTGGTCTGGTACTCCCATCTCTTTAAGAATTTTCCACAGTTAGTTGTGATCCACACAGACAAAGGCTTTAGCACAGTCCATGAAGCAGAAGTACATGTTTTTCTGGAATTTTCTTGCTTTTTCTATGATCCAACAGATGTTGGCAATATGATCTCTGCTTCCTCTGCCTTTTCTAAATCCAGCTTGAACATCTGGAAGTTCTCAGTTCACATACTACTGGAGCCTCGCCTAGAGAATTTTGAGCATTAGTTTGCTAGTGTGTAGGATGAGTGCAATTGTGTGGTAGTTTGAACATTCTTTGACATCGCCTTTCTTTGGGACTGAAATGAAAACTGACCTTTTCCAGTCCTGTGGCCACTGCTGAGTTTTTACAAATTTGCTGGCTTACTGAGTGCAGCACTTTCACAGCATCATCTTTCAGGATTTGAAATAGCTCAGCTGTAATTCCATCACCTCCACTAGCTTTGTTCGTAGTGATGCTTCCTAAGGTCCACTTGACTTTGCACTCCAGGATGTCTGGCTCTGGGCGAATGGTCACACCATCGTGGTTATCGGGGTCATGAAGATCTTTTTTGTACAGTTCTTCTGTGCATTCTTGCCACCTCTTCTTAATATCTTCTGCTTCTGTTAGGTCCATACCATTTATGTCCTTTATTGTGGCCCATCTTTGCATGAAATGTTCCTTTGGTATCTCTAATTTTCTTGAAGAGATCTCTAGTCTTTCTGATACTATTGTTTTCCTCTATTTCTTTGCATTGATCACTGAAGAAGGCTTTCTTATCTCTCCTTGCTACTCTTTGGAACTCTGCGTTCAGATGAATCTCTCTTTTATTTTCTCCTTTGCCTTTTGCTTCTCTTCTTTTCTTAGCTATTTCTAAGTCTCCTCAGACAACCATTTTGTCTTTTTGCATTTCTTCTTCTTGGGGATGGTTTTGATCACCGCCTCCTAAACAATGTTATGGACCTTCGTCCACAGTACCTCAGGCACTCTATCAGATCTAATCCCATGAATCTATTTGTCACTTTCACTGTATAATCAATCGTAAAGGATCTGATTTAGGTCGTACCTGAATGGTGTAGTGGTTTTCCCTACTTTCTTCAATTTAAGTCTGAATTTGGCAATAAGGAGTTCATTATCTGAGCCACAGTCAGCTCCCGGTTTTGTTTTTCCTGACTGTGTAGAGCATCTCCATCTTTGGCTGCAAAGAATATAATCAATCTGTTTTGGGTACTGACTACCTGGTGATGTTCAGGTGTACAGTCATCTCTTGTATTTTTGGAAGAGGGTGTTTGCTATGACCAGTGTGTTCTCTTGGCAAAATTCTATTAGCCTTTGCCCTGCTTCATTTTGTATTCAAAGGCCAAATTTGCCTGTTACTCCAGGTATCTCTTGACTTCCTACTTTTGCATTCCAGTCCTCTATGATGAAAAGGACATCTTTTTTAGGTGTTAGTTCTAGGTCTTGTAGGTTTTCATAGAACCACTCAACTTCAGCTTCTTTGGCATTAGTGGTTAGGGAATAGACTTGGATTACTGTGATACTGAATGGTTTGCCTTAGAAACAAGCAGAGATCACTCTGTCGTTTTTGAGATTGTACCCAAGTACTGCATTTCAGACTCTTTTGTTGACTTTAAGGGCCACTCCATTTCTTATAAGAGATTCTTGCCCACAGTAGTAGATATAATGGTCATCTGAATTAAATTCACCCATTCCAGTCCATTTTAGCTCATTGATTCCTAAAATGTTGACGTTCACTCTTGCCATCTCCTTTTTGGCCACTTCCAATTTATCTTGATTCATGGACCTAACATTCCAGGTTCCTATGCAATATTGTTCTTTACAGCATCAGACTTTACTTCCATCACCAGTCACATCCACAATTGGGTGTCATTTTCATTTTGGCTCAGCCTCTTCATTCTTTCTAGAGCTATTTCTCCACTCCTCCTCAGTAGCCATATGGCACCTACTGACCTGGGGAGTTCATCTTTCAGTTTCATATCTTTTGCTTTTTCATAAATTGGATTAAAGATTTACTGAGCGTGACCCCACCCATCAGAGCAAGACCCAGATTCCCCCACAGCCAGTCTAGTCCCTGCCATCAGGAAGCTTCCACAAGCCTTTTATCCTTATCCATCAGAGGGCAGACAGAATGGAAACCACAATTACAGAAAACTAACTAAACTGATAACTTGGATCACAGCCTTGTCTAACTCAATGAAATTAGAAACCATGCAGTGTAGGGCCACCCAAGACGGATAGGTCACGGTGGAGAGTTCTGACAAAACATGGTCCACTGGAGAAGGGAATGGACTTCACTATTCTTGCCTTGATAACCCCATGAACAGTATGAAAAGGCAAAAAAATAAAATAAAATAAATCCAAAGGGAAAAATAAAAAATCTTTTAAATAAAGAGCTAGATATTCATATTAAAAAAGACCTTAACCTCTTCCTTATTCTTATATACAAAAATTAAATTAAATGTAGCAAAATGTTAATAGTAAAATCTAGATGGAAATATAGGGGTTTCACTGTAAAATTCTTTCCAGTTTTTTATATACTTTGAACTTTTAAAATAAACTTTTTGAAAATATCAAATTTAAGATGAAAAATATTTGTCTGAAGATCCTGAACCATCAAATTTCTAGAAGAAATACAGAGTGTCTTAACAACCTTGAGATAGTCAAAATTTATCTGACACGTACACAAAAATCATTGGCCATAAAAAGAAAAATGTTAAACTGGGCTTCATCAAAATTAAAATTTTCTGCTTTTTAAAATATATCATTAAGAAAATGAATAGATAAGCCACAAACTGTGGCAAAAAAGTATTTGTAGCTAAAATAGCTGATAGAAACTTGTGTCTATAATATATAAATAAAGATATCAACAATTAAAAGATAAAACCAATTTTTTTAAATGAGCAAATAATCTGAGATGTCACTTTATCAGTGAAGAAATGGACTATAAGAACATAAAAGATACTCAATATCATTATCAAAAAATTAATAATAAAGCCACAATGAGCTACCATTTCACATTCAATGGAATGCTGAAGTCCAAAGGACAGATAATATTCAGTTCCATTCATTTGTTCAGTAGTATCCAACTCCTTGCAAGCCCATGGATTATAGCACGCCAGGCTTCTCCGTCCATGACCAACTCCCGGAGCTTGCCCACACTCATGTCACGTAGGTGATGCCATCCAACCATCTCATCCTGTCATCCCCTTCTCCACTTGCCTTCAATCTTTCCCAGTATCAGGGTCTTTTCCACTGAGTCAGTTCTTCGCATCAGGTGGCCAAAGTATTGGAGCTTCACCTCCAGCATCAGTCCTTCCAATGAATATTCAGGATTGATTTCCTTTAGGATGGACTGGTTTGATCTCCTTGTAGTCTAAGGGACTCTCAAGAGTCTTCTCCAACACCACAGTTCAAAAGCATCAATTCTTCAGTGCTCAGCTTTCTTTATGGGTCAACCTTCACATCCATACATGACTACTGGAAAAAACATAGCTTTGACTAGACAGACGTTTGTTGGCAAAGTGCTGTTTAGGTTGGTCATAGCTTTTCTTCCAAGGTGCAAGCATCTTTTAATTTCAAGGCTGCAGTCACCATCTGCAGTGATTTTGGAGCCCAAGAAAATAAAGTCTCTCAGAGTTTCCATTGTGTCCCCATCTATTTGCCATGAAGTTATGGGACTGGATGCCATGATCTTAGTTATTTGAATGTTGAGCAAAGATATGCAACAACGGGAATTCTTATACATTGCTTGTGGGAGGCTACATGGTACCACCATTTTAGAGAACTGTTTGGAAGTTTCTAATTAAGTTAAAACAATATCTATATCCTCTTATCCAGCAATTCTACTATGTATTTACCCAAGACAGGTAAAAATAAATGTTCACAGAAAGACTTACAGAAGATTCATAATAACCCTATTCACAAAAATAAAAAACTGGAAATATCTCCAATGTCCATCAAGAGGAGAATGGACAAAATCATAGTACATTCATATGATGATTCATTAATCAACAGTTACTTATTCACAATACCCAAAGGAAGAAACAACCCAAGTGTCCATCAACAGATAAATGGATAAACAAAACATACTATACATATACGATGGAATATTATTCAGTATTTAAAAAGTTAAATTTTGACACACTACAACACATATATACCTTGAAAATATTATACTAATTGAAGTAAGTCAGCAACTAAAGGACAAATATGATTCCACTTAACATGAGGTACTTAGGATAAGCAAATTCACTGACCCAACAAGTAGACTAGAGGTTAACAGGGACTGGAGGAGAGAGGGTAATGAGGGTTGGTGTTTAACAGGGACAGAGTTTCAATTTGGGATGATGAAGCTCTGGAAACAGTGCTGACGGTTGCACAATACTGTGAATGTACATGATGTCACTGAACTGTGTACTTAAAATGGCTTACAAGGTAACGTTTTTTGTTATGTATATTTTGCCACAATTTTAAAATGCAAAGCAGAAATACTGGTTGGTATAGAAACTTTGGAAAATTCAGATATTAAAAAAAGATCTAATCATTCATAATCTCTTACTATCTAGTTTATCAGTAACATGCTTTTGGAAAATTTTTTCCTGTCTCTGCCTATGCAGTGTGTGAATGTGTGTGTGTGCTTCAAACCATTAAACACATCAATTTATATGTATCTCAAATCTTTCTTTTTTTTCAGTGTCAGCATCTGTATCTGAGAAATGGAGCCAATAAAGCAATACTTAATGTAGAAAAAATTAACTACTGATAAAAGCAGCAATCTAGATGAATTTAAAAATAACATTACGCCAAGTGAAAGAAGACAGACACTACAGAATACATACTCCATGATTCCATTCAAAGGAAATCCAAGCACAACCACAACTATTATGTAATGTCAGGAATCAGAAAGTATTTACAGGGACCCAGCAGCGGGTTCATCAGGAGGAACGTTCTGTGCTGGTGAAGAGGTTCTGGATTTAGTTCTAGGTGCCAGTTACACAGATGGATACTGAAATGCACTGAAATTAATACCTGAGATCTGTACAAGTTATTGTTAATTACCATATAAAACTTTCTAAATGAGTGGGCTGAACACCAGCCTATGGTAAAAGAGGTCAGAACAGTGGTTAACTCTGGAGGGTGGGCAGGAAGGAACTGACCAGGAACAACTGACAAGGAGCTTGCTGAGGTGCCAGACTGTTCTACACCTTGATACAGAGGTGGCCTCACAAGTATTCTAGGATGTACATCTCACTGAGCTGTACTCATCACACTGATGCACCTTCTTGTGCGTAAGTTACATCTCAGCTGTGAAACAGTGAGAGGGCAGGATGTTCCCCCTCCAACCCTGGCTCATCTCAGATGCATCCAATGAGGTTGCTTGAGAACTGGCTGAGGGCCCACCCCACAGATGGGGGCAGGGGGCTCCCTGCCACAAACAGAAAGGAAAGACAGTGGCTGCCCGTGCACTGGAGAGAGAGAGCTAAAACACTCCAGACTTGATTCCTTAGTTTCCACATCAAGAAACTGAGATAATGTAATTTTTCTAAGCACAAGAAGAAAGGAGTCAAAATATCATCTAACTACATTAGAATATGTGTAAAGCAATGCTCTTGCCAGAGTAATAACTAAATTAATGAGAAACATGACACTGAAAATTATTTTATTTTCTACTTCTATTACTACTTGATGAAGAACTGTTTCTCACATACTTAAAGCATGAGGAAGAGTAAGATTTTTTGCCAACTGCTGACGGGGATGTCCGAGAACTTTCAGGAATTATCTGATTTCACTTGGAAATCACCCCATTCCTTTCCTTGATGAGTGTGTCCCTGGAGATGCTGCCCTTGAGAACAACTGCTTTTAGATCTAGAATGAAACAACAAAGAAAGCCTTTCCTGAGGAAAACAGGGGGCAGTTGGAAGAAAAGCTAAAAGGGGGCTAGTGGTGAGAATAATACGCACCTTTCCATTAGTTTCTGAGTGATGCCAAGGTTACCAGCAACCTCTCTTCCTGGATCCAGGGCCTTCCCCGTGAGCTCTGGGTATAAGGAAATGAGAATGATGTAATGTCTACAATGCCCCAGCATTGCAAAAATGAAACACCACCATCTTAATCCAGATGACCAGCTAAAGATCCTGCAACCCCACACCTGGGTATGCTGCTGCTGCTGCTGCTGCTAAGTCGCTTCAGTCATGTCCAACTCTGTGGGACCCCACAGATGGCAGCCCACCAGGCTCCTCTGTCCCTGGGATTCTCCAGGCAAGAATACTGGAGTGGGTTGCCATTTGCTTCTCCAACACCTGGGTATATATCCAGACAAAACCATAATCCAAAAAGACACACGCACCCATATGTTCACAGCAGCACTATTCACAAAAGCCAAGACATGGAAACAATCTAAATGTCCATCAACAGATGAAAGGATAAGGAAGATGTGGTAAATATATACAACAGAATATTACTCGGTCATAAAAATGATGAAACATTGCCATTTGCAGCAACATGGATACAAATTATCATATTAAGTCAAGTCAGTCATAATAAGACAANTTCACAAAAGCCAAGACATGGAAACAATCTAAATGTCCATCAACAGATGAAAGGATAAGGAAGATGTGGTAAATATATACAACAGAATATTACTCGGTCATAAAAATGATGAAACATTGCCATTTGCAGCAACATGGATACAAATTATCATATTAAGTCAAGTCAGTCATAATAAGACAAATACCATGTGATATCCCTTATATATGGAATCTAAAATATGACACAAATCAATCTATCTAAGACAGGTGGCTCAGTAGGAAAAGAATCCACCTGCAATGCAGGAGACACAGGTTCAATCCTTGGGTAGAGATCTTCTGAAAGAGATCATGGCAACCCACTCCAGTATTCTTGCCTAGAGAATCCCATTGACAGAGGACCCTGGGAGGCTACAGTCCACAGTGTCGCAGAGTTGGACATGACTGAAGCAACTGAGCACGCATGCATGAATCAAAAACAGAGTCATGTACAAAGAGAACAGAGTGGTGATGCTCAAGGCTAGGGGACGGATGGAGTAGGAGGTGGGGTTAGCAGATGCAATAAACTTTTATACAGAGACTGGATGAACAACAGGGTCCTATTGCATAGCACAAAGAACTACATTCAATATCCTGTAGTAAACGATAATGGAAAATAATATTTTAAAAAGAATGTATATACATATATATGTGTAGCTGAATCACTTTGCTGTACAGCAGAAATTAACACAACACTGTAAATCAACTATACTTCATTTAAAAATATTATTTTAAAAAGTTAATTTAAAAAAAAACAGCTAGAACTGGTTACCAACTAGTAATGCGATATATTCTACTGTTTTTTCAATAACTCACTGTTTAAAAAAAACCACTCATATTTTGGTCCCCCTAGATGTTCTATTTTGCTTTATTTTATTCAATGCAAAGACCCCACTTTAATGTCGCTTAGCTGGGGAATGAAGAACACTGCCTCAACCATGTTTCTTTGCCAGGGAGGATGGTAGCCTGTGATGAGGTGTGATAACCACCTGACCCCCTGTCAGGATAAGAGGTTGTAAAGGTTCAGAAAATGCCAGTGATATCGTTTGAGTGGTGAGGACATCTGTCTTCTGCAGATGGAGCCAAAGGCTCCACTCACTTCCCAGCCCAAGACAGACCAGCTTCAGGGAGACTAAATACCCTTGTGTCACAAAACAGACACCTCAGAGGTTCTGAAAGATCACCTCGATGGCTCCACTTCCTGTAGTCTGTCTTACCGTAGGCCAAGGATTGACTCACAGACAAGGTCCCGAGGAGAATGAAAAAGATCCAGTGTGACAAATGCCAAATGGTCTATGCGAAAGCAGATGACCTGTGACTCTGCCTTGAGCATCTTTGGATGGTGTTTTCAGAGCTCTGGTCTCAGTACTTTGCTCAGAGCCTGAGCTACTTCCACAGGCTGGATTAGGAGGCAGTAGCTATTGTGCTCACTCTTCCATGTGAAGTCCCAGCTTTGCTTCATGCTGGCTCTACAACACTTTGCAAGTCACAAAAATCACTGAGCATCAGTTTCTTCATTATTTAAAAAGATTTTTATTTGGCTGTGCCAGGTCTTAGTTGCAACATGCGGGATTCTCAGTTGCAGCATGTGGGAGATCTAGTTCCCTGACCAGGGATCAAACCACGGCCCCCTGCTTTGGGAGCACGGAGTCTTAGCCACTGGACCACCAGGGAAGTCCCAGGTTTTTCATTTTTAAAACGGTGATAAGAATAACACCAAGTTCTAATTGTTGTGTATGAGAAATCAGATAGTCGTACAAAAAAATAGTGCTTAGAGGAGATAAAGACCCTTTCACAAATGGTGAAACACAGAGAANCACCGACTTAATGGACATGGGTTTGGGTGGATTCCAGGAGTTGGTGATGGACAGGGAGGCCTGGCGTGCTGCGATTCATGTAGTTACAAAGAGTTGGACGTGACCGAGTGACTGAACTGAACTGAGTAAAGTGGGGACCAGAACATCCACATCTCAGTGTTATTTCAAGAACCAAACGAGATACAGATATCAGGCAGTAGGCTCTCTGTTACAAAAGACCAAATACTAACAATGACCCAGAGGAAAAACAAGTCAGTTAAAAATCTGGGTATGCACCTTTGCTCCTAGACGTGGGGTTCAAAAACAAAGTGGAGGATGCAGGGGTCAGTGCTGGTGATGTTTGTTTGTTTGTTTGCTTTAAATATTTATTTACTTGACTACATCAGGTCTTAGCTGTGGTGCACAGACTCTTCCTTGCACTGCAGGGGTGCAGGCTCAGTTGCCATGCAGCCTGTGGGATTCTCAGACAAGGGATCCAATCTGTGTCCCTTGGGCTGGAAGGCAGATTCTTAACCACTGGATCAGCAGGAAGGTTCCTGAAGTCAGGTGACATTTGGTATTAGGGTTTGGGTGGGGTGCTGGGGTTGGTGGCAGTTTTGGGAATGGGGTAACGGATGGGAGAGTGTATTTGGGTAAAGGATGAAGGGTGGGCTAAGGCTTGGAAGTGAGTGAGAGACAAATCAGAGCTAGGATGAAGAACAGGCAATCAAGTCTCAACCTCCAGGCAGGGGTAAGGAAGGAGTCTGTGTGAGCACCGGGCTTAAGGGAGGGATTTGAGCAAAGAGTAGTCAGGCCCCAGGGGAGGCTCAGAGATGGACAGCCCCAGCCTCAGGGAAGGACAGGGCAGACCTCAGCGATGGGGTGATGTCTGCTGTACCCATCACTTGATCTTTTTTTTTTTAGTTGAAANTAAGGAAGGAGTCTGTGTGAGCACCGGGCTTAAGGGAGGGATTTGAGCAAAGAGTAGTCAGGCCCCAGGGGAGGCTCAGAGATGGACAGCCCCAGCCTCAGGGAAGGACAGGGCAGACCTCAGCGATGGGGTGATGTCTGCTGTACCCATCACTTGATCTTTTTTTTTTTAGTTGAAAGCTTGAAAGCTCACTTCTTAAGGTCAAGAAACGTGCCCTCAGCTGTATCAAAACACGCTGCTCTTCAGAGGGCCCAGAGTTAGCCCAGCACAAACTGGGGAGTCATCTGCATCGGTGACCCTTTTCCTGCTCTTCTGGGAGGTCCACTCCCCTTTCTGAAAGTGCCCAGCAACTCTCAATAGATTTCTCAGTTTTTAATAGGGTTTTTCTATACTTTTCTGATGGGTTTGGGGATTCAGCAAATAATGAACATGAATGTGAAAAGAACTTCATAAGACTGCAAAATGGTACCTTATTGTTGACAGCTGTGATCATCGTCTTAGCACCAGAGCTTGGACCCTGGAGAAGACAGTGGTCGCCTCTAATGGGAGCACTTGAGGCTGATGGATGGGGCCCTAAGAAGCCTGGTGTTTTCCCCAGCTCCTATGAGAAGAACTCCTACCCTCTGGAACTCAGAGTCCTCACCCAGGTATCAGCTCTAACAACCGAAGGCTTGGAATTTCTCAAAACGTCTGTGAGGAGAAGGAAGGGCAGAAGCAGCAAATGACTCAGGCAAGAGGTTTACGTCACTGGGCTGACAGTAACAGGACATCTGAGAAATGTAGACAGCTTTCTTTGCCCTTTCTGCACCACTGGTTTCTACTTCAACCATGCTGTTAGTACATTATGAGTTTTTTAAGAATCAACCACAAACACAGCTGGCTTCCTCATGCTACCTGGGGCCTCCCTGGGTCCCAAAGAGGTAGACACTTTTAGACACCTAGACAACTACTCTCCATCCTCACAGAACCTGAATTTGCTCAGCTCTCCACTATCCTCAGCACCACTTACGAATGACTGAGGAAAGAAAGGGGCGGGCCCTTATTCATCTAAACCACAGTGAGCGTCATATTCCCCTTCCAGCTGGTTCAAGGAAAGCCTTCCTGAGGATTTCTGGGGAAGAGGCTTCTCCCTTGCAGGAGAGAGGCAGAAAGTGGCTCCTCTACACAGGTGTAGCCCCTACTCCTGGCAGCTGTTTTCCAACCAAGAGTAGAAGTGGCCTGGGATGAAGCTGACACTGGTACCAGAGTTAGAGAGATGGGGAAAGTCAAGGACTTGTGGACACTGGGAAGCTGCTGAGAGGCCCCCCTCCCAAAGCCTTCACAGCCCCTCAACTGCCTCAAATGTCAGGATGTGAAACCGAAACCTCCTGATGATCCAGCACTTCAGCTGCACGAGTCATGAGGCTTGCCCCATGGCATGAGGACTAAAGGACTGAACACAGGGAGGAATAAAATCGTGCTGCTTGAGGTATGCAACATCAGAGACAGGGCCCACAGCTGGGCCCAGCATCCCCATCCTGGGAGGTTTATTTCTAAGAGGCGCTGGCACGAACATGCCTGCCATGGTGCCTCCTACTTCTAGACTCCTTTGCCATGTGCTATCTACCCCCAGCTGGGTCTGCATGTTCCATGCTATTGACAAGGGAAGTGGCGCAGGCAGGAGAATGACTTCTGTCACCACTTCGGCACAGATGTGGGACAACCAGCATCTCTACTTCCTCTGTGACTTCAGGGGAATAGAATGGAGGCCTGGGCTTCCAAACACGCCAGAGCTACAAATGGCAAAGCTATCCCAAGGGGTCTTGTGGGGTGAGCAAACAAGTCACTCTAAAACAGCCACAATCCTTTGCTGGTGGAGCCTGGCCATGGAGGGAGATGCAGACAAGATGGTGAAGGCAGACCCCACTTTGCCCTGGCCCTCCTGCTACTCTTCCTTGCAGTTGGCAAAAAGAACTCCAAGACAGCACAGTGGCAGAGACTGGTCTTCTGGAGTCAGACATTTGTAGGTCAGGATCACATCTCCGTAACGAGCTGGCTTCACCTTTCTGAGCTTCAGGTCCCTCATCCATGAAACTGTGGCAATGGTGCCCAGTTCTCAAGCCTGATATGAGGATTAAATGCAGTAATCCCAATCACTGAGAACATAGGAGGTATTCAAAAAGTGATGGTCCTTGCTATGGTGTTTATTATTATCTGCTCTGATTCTTGGAGATGGAAGTTCTAAAAGCACAGAATGTGGCAGGCACCCCCGCCCCAAGCATTTGGGTTGAATGAAGAGGAAAGTGATGATTTTCTGGAAGAATATCCAGGCCAGACTATCACCATGCCTGGGGCACTGTGATTTGCCAGTTGTCTGGACTATGATGAAACACTTAAAAGAAAAGATGGCTCAGAACTGGAAGTCAGTGAAGCAAGGCAGGGAAACTGCACAGTTGGGCAGAGAAGGGGGAACTCTGACAGTCAGGAACTGGGTGGCAGTCAGCAATCTGCCCTTCTGGGGTTATTAAGCTCCTATGGAAAATGCTGGTCATTTCATAAAGCCATGGGTGGTCAGACAGCACTGAGTCCCACCCCTCAGCACAGACTCCAGGATCCAGGAGCCCTTGCCAAGGACACATAGAGGGTTGGGGGTTATGCTGGCATTAGAGCCCGGGGCTTGGGACACTCGAGTCTACTGCTTCGAGCCTTGAGGGAATCATGACTAATGCTGTTGCGTTCGCCATGACAGATCATACTTCTCTAGATTTATTTGTTTATTTGAACTAAAGTATCCTTTCTGCAGTCATCAGGCAGAACTGTGGAGGAGGCTGCGTCTGTCCTCAGCCTCCCTCTGCAGCCTTGCCAGTCCTCCTCCCCGCTCCCCAGAAAGAATTCCGTGGCCACCCCACCCCAGCCCCCTCGCCTTGTCTCCATCATGGGGTCCCCACACTCTGTCATCATGTGATGGGTTGTTGACTTACTTTTCACCCAGGTTTCCCCACTGGATTGTACACATCCAAAAGGCAGGAACAATGGCTGACTTACCCAGGACTATGGTGCCAGTGCCTTGGAACAGTGGTTGGCACATAGTAGGTGCTCAATAAATATTTGTTCCATGGATCAGCCAACAAACTCACTTACACTGAGGTGACAGGGCCTCATCATGCTTCCTCCAGTGGTATGANCTGACTTACCCAGGACTATGGTGCCAGTGCCTTGGAACAGTGGTTGGCACATAGTAGGTGCTCAATAAATATTTGTTCCATGGATCAGCCAACAAACTCACTTACACTGAGGTGACAGGGCCTCATCATGCTTCCTCCAGTGGTATGATACAAAATTTAAGAACAGATCTTTAGGGAAGGAAGGAGCAAGACCAAGAGGAGGGGACTAGGTGTGCTGAGCACTTACTAAGGCCTGGGCACTGTACTAGGAAATTAGTACATGTTATTCATGATGATGACTAAACATGGCAGGTCCTTTTGACCAGTTAAGCTTCACCCAAAGCCACGAGTCTCTGCTGAAGGAATTCAGGCATGGGAGAAAGAAAAAAGATTTTTCAATCTGAACATGGAATCTTCCTGGTGCCCCCTGTAGGCTACCTGGCCTGCCCATAGAAGTAGCCTGCTTTGGATCCCACTGACCAGAGGAACTGGGATTGTCCAGGCAGGAGACTTTCAGGCCAGTAGAAGCTTTGTGTAACTTTCACTACAAATGCACAGATCTGATTGAAAGACTCTTTTTAACCCTGTGAGAGAATTACATTATTGCCTCCTAGGAGATTTTTTCATCTAGACAAAAGGGCTCCCAGGAATATTAAGGACATTGTCCTATGGTTGCTTGAGAGGCTCAAACTATCTGTGAATAAATCTAAAGGAGGGTCATATCTCAAAAACAACTGTGGGTGTGACCTTTTTCAAATAGAATGAACTCAATCATATTCATAGGAAGTCCACATGGTTTTTAAGGGATCTGAACATGTGAAGGTGCTGCCAGCCTGGATTAAAAAGGAACTGGGATCTGAAATGGTTTAAATTGTAAAAAGGCCTCTAGGTCCCAAATTTCAAATGGTTTGAAAGAAGCAGACATAGGAAGCTATTTAGCTGCAAATGCAGATCATTTCTTGGGATATGCACATCTCACAGGGTAGACCCAAGAGCCAGAGGGAAAAACTGTCTCAGGAGCCACTCACCAGAGGCAGCCCTAACCAAGAAATATTTCCTGTTCTCAAGGGGGGAGACTTGTGAACACAAGCCCATCTGGATGCATCGCTGCTATGACCAGTGACTGCTCTGTGCTCCCAGCTCTTCACCCTTCTGAATAAGCATGTCCATTATGTTGAAACTTTGCCTGTCTCACCAATGCATGTTAGGTGTGGGCACATCAGATAATTCATCTTCTTGGTTTGTGGGTCTCCAAATTAAGAGAAGCCATATCGGCAGAGTTTCAGTGTAACCTGACACAGACCGTGGGGTCCTGGACTCCAAGCTTGATGCCACACTTTAATAAGACATTTTTAGGATTCTGGGAAGGGGGTGAACATATTTTTCAGGTGGGAGGAATATGAACAACACTGAGAGGATGGATGACCAGAGGATGCACTTCAGTAGGATGAAAAAGTATCCACAATCCTTCATTTCTTCCTCTGTCTATGCCCTTTGCCGTGTTACTGGTAGAGCTGAACCTAGAATCTAAGTTTTCTCATCTCCAACTGATCTCTTCCCAGTACCCTCTGTTATAACTCCAACCCCTAACATTTTGGAGTCTGCGACAGACTCCTTCTCACGTGGCTCTTCAGCCTTCTGAGCCCTGGACATGCTCCTAACATGTTCCAACTGCTTTCCAACCTTATGACCTTCCTTGTATTCCCTTCTGCCAGATCACATCACTGGTCCCTTGACACGGCAAGTACCTTCTGATTTTTACACCGGAGGTTTTGCCACTTCTCTTGCCTGAAATGGCCCTCCTTCCATCCTTACTAGTTAATCCTGCCCATCCTTCAAGGCTCAGCTGAGACAATCTTCTTCACTGGTCTTCTAATCTGTTCTCTCCACTCCAGCCATTTGGACTCTCTAAAACATGAACCATATCATGTTTGTGAGCCTGGTCTCTGCTCACCTTTCCAGTCCCACATCATGCTCCCTCCTCCTCCCTCCTCTCCCATCCTCAATCCTGTCCCCAAACTCCAGTCAGTCTGTCATCATTCCCCAAGCTTGCCACACTCTTCTTGTCTCCATAACTCTACCTACATCCCTCTCTCTTGTTCTGGGAAAAAGATATCCACACCAACTTCATGTCCTCCGCTAATCCATTCCCAATCACGCCCTCTGTGCTGTGAGAACCACTGTTCAGGACATGGGTCCATTCCTGCCCACCACTGCCCAGGGATGGCATCTCTTCATCCCTGAATCCACTAGTGCTATTTAGCACAATGTTGCCTGCCACATAGTAGGGGCTCTACCATATTAAGTGAATGAATATTCAAACGGACAGATGGACATGTGCATGGATGAGTGGACAGACAGCCTGAAGGTGATGTTTAACTTAGCAAACATGAGTTTTCTATTTCCAAAGTGAAAAGCAAATTCAAGGGTTCAAGATAGTGGCTACCTGTCCTACTCACCTCCACAGTGCCCAGCTAGGCAGAATAAAGACTCATGAACAGCCAACACTCTGACACTTTTGCCCTGTCCTTGGTTCAGTTTCTACTAGATGGAAGACATGTTGTCTTTGGTTTGTTTTCCCCATCCTTCACTCTTGGCCAATCGAGTCCTAATTGTTGCAAAATTACCCTTTAAAAACTAATCTGAAGGAAAGGAGAAAATTCCTTTGCCCTTAGCCATTGGGCCTGGCCAGGTTCCCTGAGGGTGGGAGAAAATCAAACCTCTCTCTGCAAAGTGGGGACTGTGAAGAAGGACTGGCTACTCCTAAAAGTCTGCCTGAAGAGTTGTAGTGACAGAGCTCCCCTAGGAAAGTTAGAATTCAGGCAGTCAGTGATAAGTGCTCTGAATCGAGCCCTGGGCTGGGTACCGGAGGGACCAAGGGAATAATCAGATGTGGACCATACAATAGAAAGCATTAGGCTAGAAGGAGACCACATACATGGAGACAAGAGACTATGAAACCAAAAATCTTAAGAGCTTGAAGAAAGGCAGGCAGAGAACAGGCTCACTGACTTGACTGACTTGATAACTCAGCCAACATTTTGTTAGCATTTACTATGTATCAGTGTGCTGGGCATTAGGGATTGAGAAGTAACATATGGGCCCGAACCTTAAAGAGGTTAATCTTCAAGTGAAAAGCAAAGAGATGGGACTCCTTATGATAGGGAAGTTTAGGGTATGAGTATGAATTTGACTTTATTTTTTTGGGCTCCAAAGTCATTGCAGATGGTGATTGCAACCATCTGCAAATTAACAGACGCTTACTCCTTGGAAGGAAAGTTATGACCAACCTAGAAAGCATATTCAAAAGCAGAGACATTACTTTGCCAACGGGTTCCGTCTAGTCAAGGCTATAGTCTTTCCAGTGGTCATGTATAGATGTGAGAGTTGGACTGTGAAGAAAGCTGAGCACTGAAGAATTGATGCTTTTGAACTGTGGTACTGGAGAAGACTCTTGAGAGTCCCTTGGGCTGTAGGGCGATCCAACCAGTCTACCCTAAAGGAGATCAGTCCTGGGTGTTCACTGGAAGGAATGATGCTAAAGTTGAAGCTCTAATACTTTGGCTACCTCATGCAAAGAGTTGACTTACTTGAAAAGACCCTGATGCTGGGAGGGCTTGGGGGCAGGAGGAGAAGGGGACGACAAAGGATGAGATGGCTGGATGGCATCACCGACTCGATGGACATGAGTTTGAGTGAATTCCGGTAGTTGGTTATGGACAGGGAGGCCTGGCGTGCTGTGATTCATGGGGTCGCAAAGAGTCGGACACGACTGAGCAACTGAACTGAACTGATGAATTTGAAAAATGGGTATGAATTTAGCAATTAGAAACTGGGCCATTTCAAATGCAATAGGAAGGAAACTCCTATGATAATCTCAAAATTATTGTAGTAAGAACACTTGAAAAAATTCAACATCCTTTCAGGTTAAAAACAAAAACCTGGGAATAGGAGACTTCCTTAACCTGAGATAAACGGTTTTTGTAAGAAGCTACAAAGGACACCATAACTAATGTTGAAGTACTGAGAACATTCTTATAAAAATTAAGAGCAAGTTCAGGTTGTTTAGTAGTATCACTTCTATTCTATACTTTGCTGGAAGTCCTATACAGCATAAAAAGATTGAAAAAAAAAACTATACGGCATGTAAAGGGAAAAAACAACACTATCATTATTTACAGATGATATAACTACCTACAAAGAACTTTCAGATAAACTACTAGAATTACTAAGATAATATGGTAAGGTTGCCATGCCATGTTTAGTCACTTCAGTCACGTCTGACTCTTTGCAACCCCATGGACTGCAGACTACCAGGCTCCGCTATCCATGGGATTTTTCAGGCAAGAATGCTGGAATGGGTTGCCATTTCTCCCTCCAGGAGATATCCCAACTCAGGGACCGAATCCGTGTCTCCTGCATTAACAAACTAACAAAAGAAATGGAAACCCTTTAAAAACTTTATTAAGGATAAAATTGAAAACTAAAAATATTATTGGGCAAAATCGGAGAAGGTATAACTAAGTGGCTAGTTATACTAGATACTTGCATTGAAAGACTGATGATGTCAATTTTCTCCAGTTAGATCTATAAATTTGATGAAGTTTCAGTAATAAATAAATCCAAGAGGTTTTTTTTTTTTGTATGAAAATTGATACTTCATTATGAAGTGCATACGAAAATGCAACGGGTTAATAATCACTAAGGCATTCTTGAAGAAGAAAAAGATAAGAGTATTAAATGTACCAGACAGCTTTAGTATATAGGACATTATGATATGAGCACAAGATTGGATAAATACACGTAGATAATGAGACATAACAGAGTCCAAAAACTGACTTGCACATAAAGATATCTAATATATGCCCAAAATNCACTAAGGCATTCTTGAAGAAGAAAAAGATAAGAGTATTAAATGTACCAGACAGCTTTAGTATATAGGACATTATGATATGAGCACAAGATTGGATAAATACACGTAGATAATGAGACATAACAGAGTCCAAAAACTGACTTGCACATAAAGATATCTAATATATGCCCAAAATGGCACTGCTGAATGGTGAGGAAAAGAAAATGTTCTAAGTAGCTGGTTTTTGTGCAAAGTAGATAGTTGCTGATCCCCCATTTCCCACTATTAACAACATCAGTTCCAAGTGGAATGCAGATCTAAAAAACAAAGACAAAATAATAAGCCTCTAGAACTGCACTCTCCTATACAGTAGCCATTACTCATATGTGGCTAATTTAAATTAGTCAAAATTAAATTAAAATTTAAAATTCTGTTTTTCAGTTGCGTAAGTCCTTTTCAAGCACACAACAGCCACATGTGGTTTGTGGCTACATTGTTAGAAAATGCACATATAGAATATTGCCTCCATCACAGAAAGAACTATCAGACAGTGCATCTCTAGAACAAGGGTCAACAAACTATGGCCCATGGAACAACCTCGGCACATCACATGTTTTTGTAAATTAAGTTTTACNGCAAAGGCTTTGGCATAGTCAATAAAGCAGAAATAGATGTTTTTCTGGAACTCTTTTGATTTTTCGATGATCTAGTGGATGTTGGCAATTTGATCTCTGGTTCCTCTGCCTTTTCTAAATCCAGCTTGAATATCTAGAAGTTCACGGTTCACGTACTGCTGAAGCCTGGCTTGGAGAATTTTCAGCAATACTTTGCTAGCATTTGGGACGAGTGCAACTGTGCAGTAGTTTGAATATTCTTTAGCATTGCCTTTCTTAGGGACTGAAATGAAAACTGATCTTTTCCAGTCCTGTGGCCACTGCTGAGCTTTCCAAATTGGTTGGCATATTGAGTACAGCACTTTCACAGCATTATCTTTCAGGATTTGAAATAGCTCAGCTGGAATTCCATCACCTCCACTGGTTTTATTCGTAGTGATGCCTCCTAAGGCCCACTTGACTTTGCATTCCAGGATGTCTGGCTCTAAGTGAGTCATCACACCATCGTGATTATCTGGGTCATGAAGATTTTTTTGGGTATAGTTCTTCTGTGTATTGTGGCCACCTCTTCTTAATATCTTCTGCTTCTGTTAGGTCCATACCATTTCTGTCCCTTATTATGCCCATCTTTGCATGAAATGTTCCCTTGGTATCTCTAATTTTCTTGAAGAGATCTCTAGTCTTTCCCATTTTATTGTTTTCTTCTATTTCTTTGCAACGATCATTGAAGAAGGCTTTCTTGTCTCTCCTTGCTCTTCTTTGGAGCTCTGCATTCAGATGGGTATATCTTTCCTTTTCTTCTTTGCCTTTAGCTTCTCTTTTTTTCAAAGCTATTGTTAAGCCCTCCTCAGACAACCATTTTGCCTTTTTTTGGTGTGGGGGAGAAAAGCTTGATTTTATTTCTCAACTTTTGGCTTCTTTCTTCTGAAGGCAGAGTCCACTGATCAAAACCAGAAGGTGTGGAAACTGGGTAGACATCAGGAAGTAGAAGCCCAAGTGTCTAAGTTCGGGGCCCAAGTTCAGACTTCAGCAACACACCAGGGTCAGAACTTGCCCAAGTCAGAACTCGAGGTTCATGTATGTCCGCAGATCCCGCTCCCAGGCCTTGTCCTTCTCTTCCTGCCTTCTCTCCTCCTTGTAGTTCACTGTGGTCACCCTCGGGGCTCTCTCCCTCCCAGCCACTGCACGTGTATCCCGAGCTGGGAAGTGTGTAACTCGGGGCTGAGGTGCTGATCTGTAGCCTAACCCCTCCTGGTCCCTCCTGAGGACAGTGGGGATAGGGTTGGCACTGCCCTCACCCTGGGGTCCTAGCCCCATTCCAGGCTCCCAGCGCCCCCTCAGCAGCAGCTTGAAGCCTGGGCTGGAGGTAGGAACCTCAAGTGGCAGGACGGGGGGCCGGAGATCCCGGGACAGCAACAGCAGGTGAGCAGTGGATGTACAGTGGTTAAAGTCTTGAAAGCGGGCATCACAAGTCTCACAGTACTGAGAGGAGGGGGATCAGGACCGGTTCTCTGGACTCCTTGTCTCTCCAGGGCTCTCTCTGACCACGCAGGCCACCTCAGGGAAACCTGCTTCTTCAGCCAACTGAGCAGCATCTCTGCCCCCTAGCTCACAGACCCCTACCCAGGCAGCCCCACGGCCCAGGAGATAGCGCACAGCTGCCCCCTGGCCTGCTTGGGCAGCACANGACTCCTTGTCTCTCCAGGGCTCTCTCTGACCACGCAGGCCACCTCAGGGAAACCTGCTTCTTCAGCCAACTGAGCAGCATCTCTGCCCCCTAGCTCACAGACCCCTACCCAGGCAGCCCCACGGCCCAGGAGATAGCGCACAGCTGCCCCCTGGCCTGCTTGGGCAGCACACATCAGAGGGGTCCACCAGAAAGCATCCTGAGCATTGATATTCCCTCCAGCTCCCTCTGCCTCACGGGGATCCAACAGCCTTTTTAGTTTTGCGAGGTCCCCCTCCTGGGCTGCCCTCAGTATCTGCTGGGTCATCTTGTCCTTTGCCTCAAGGGATCTCCTTTGTCCCTGTCCTCCTGATGCTCCTGCTGCAGTCTCCCTCATCATTCTTCTTTTCTTCCTTTTCCTGGCAGGCCCACGCTGAGCTCTCTGGGTTTCAGGAGTGCTGTTCTCATCTTCAATCAAGGCTTCGTAGAAAGCCTGGGCTGCAGCCCCATCCAGGGTGGGCTCCAGCTTTTCAGGCTGTGATTGCAGCTGCCCATCTTTCCACAGATCACTGGGATCAGTGGCTGGGGTAAAGTTAATGAGGGAAGACCCAGACATGGCTTTTGGGAAATCTAAGAAAATGAGACTAGGAAGCCAAGCCCCTGGTGGTCCTGCAGCGACCAGAGCCAGTTCCAGACACCATTAAGAAAAACAATCAAATTGGCTCTTTAAATCTTCCTATTTCGGGGTAGGAACGCTGTTTGGGAAGTTTTTCCCAAACAAAAACAAATGCGACACGTCTCCGGAAGCAGGAAGCAGATTTCAGCAAGAGGTTCCAGCTTGTGTCGCTTTGTAGCTTCAGTACTGCAAAATGGCGCTCCTCTAAGCAAGTTCAGTTCAGTTGAGCAAAGGAGTCGACAAATCATCACAGGGCACAAAGACGCATGCGTGGCTCCCGCCTCCGGAGCGCGAACTCTAGATCAAATATGGGCCCAGTCACGGGTCTCCTTGGCAGGCTGACTCCAAAGACAAGGCGGTAAGGGCCAGGAGGGCTGGCTGGCTGGGGATGAGGCCAATGCCCCGGGTAGCAAAGTCTCACCAAGGCCTGAGGCTCGCCGTTTGATGGGAGAAGCAAGAAGCAACCAGCCAGCCTAGTTCCTCTCCTGGCCCATCCCCTCCCCTCCATGGCCCCACAGTCCCTGGAATCCATTTTTGCATTTCTTTTCTTGGGAATGGTTGTGATCACTACCTCCTGTACAATGTCACAAACTTCCATTCATAGTTCTTTAGGCACTCTATCAGATCTAATCCCTTGAATCTATTTGTCACTTCCATTCTATAATCATAAGGGATCTGATTTAAGTCATACCTGAATGGAGTAGTGGTTTTCCCCACTTTCTTCAATTTAAGTCTGAATTTGGCAATAAGGAGTTCATGATCTGAGCCACAGTCAGCTCACGGTCTTGTTTTTGGTGACTGTATAGAGCTTCTCCATCTTCGGCTGCAAAGAATATAATCAATCTGATTTCAGTATTGACCATCTGGTGATGTCCATTTGTAGAATCTTCTCTTGTGTTGTTGGAAGAAGGTATTTTCTATGACCAGTGCATCCCCTTGGCAAACTCTGTTAGCCTTTGCCTTGCTTCATTTTGCACTCCAAGGCCTGTTGCTACAGGTTAGCTCTTGACTTCCTTGGTTCCTGGGTGGTAGTGATAACCAATATTTTACAAATATTTTCTCCTTTAGATTGTAAACCTGCTCAGGAGAAGCCATAAACTTACTTAAGTCTGTATTTCCAGAGCCTAATACATAGTAGGTGGCCCATAAATCACTGCTGTTTCACTCAATTTCCTATGTCACTTCATACTCCAACAACTTTACGACAGAGCTACCTACTGACATCAACTTTACTTTGCAGTTATGGAAATTGAGAATCTGAGAGGGCAGATGATGCCCCAAATTACAATTAGTTTAAAATGGAACCAGGAATAGGATCAGAATCTTAACCCAAGTCTCCTGAATCTAAATTTTACACTCTTTTTTTTTGCCATGCCCTGTGGCTAGTGGGATCTTAGGGACTGAATTCATTACCCCTGTAATGCAAGCATGGCATATTAACCACTGAATTGCCAGGGAATTCCCTCTAAATCCTACACTCTTGCAAACACCTCAGGTTTCTGGACAGACTCTAAATGGAGCATGTCCAAAGTTTTAGTCCACTCAAGGATGACAGGAGTCCAAGTCTGCAGGCCTCTGTCTTTAGCGAGGAAACTTTCTTTACCTGAGAAGCTCAAGAGAACTATTTCCTATGGGCTCCTGGCCCTGAAGCTCTTTCTAGGCATCTTTAAGAGCCTGGTGTCCTGCTGCCTCCTTCTCTGTCTCCAGCTCTGAGTCACACTTGTCGGCTTGCTCCCAGTGGTCAGATCAGACGGGTTCTGTCAGTTGTTGGTTCCCTGACTCACTTGGGACATAGAAAAGGAGAGAACTGGACTGACTTGGTTTAGTGCCTGACCTTCCATGCCAGTGACAAGCAGGACATTCACCGTAAGACCCGGGAAGTGCCCCAGAGTTTGGGTAAGACATTAGCTAAGGTGAGAAAGAGGCTGCCCAGGAAACACTCCAGGTCTGAACACTCCAAATGCCTGGCAATAGGCTCCTGATAATCAGTAACTATAGGTTCTAACATTATATGGGCTCTAGTAATAGAATAGGCTTCTGGGCTGCACCCAAAAGTAGCTTTAATATTTACCAACAGGAGACAAAGGTTGACTGGATTTGGATATGGGATATGATTCCTGCTACATCTGCAGGGATCATCTACAGGTAAAACAACATCCAGAAGACGCACAGGGGACATCTCTTCCTGGTGCTTCATTAGAAAATGAAAGCTTTTCCAAGAAGTTTCCCAGAGACATCCCCTCACGTCCCTTCACAGAATGACAACACACGCAGGGGCCTAAACCAATCTCTGGTAAGAGACATGGAACCACTATGGTTGACTTAGATAAATCAGGATTCATCCCTGGAGCTAGGGATGGGCTCACTGATTCTTGAATCCTCGTCCTTGGAGGAAAGATGCACAAAGAAGCAAAAGAAGAGAAGGAGGAAAGGAAAATTGTTCTGTAAACTACCACCAGTATTTCTTACAAAGTTAAATTACCCCACTACTTGCTGATCCTATTATGCAACTGTTAAAATAATTATGGGGCAGCATGGTTAAATCTTATAATTTAATAAGATAAAAAAAGCAGGAGACAAAAATGTACGTGTACGAGGTTTGCAGCATACAAATGTGTCTGTATGTGGATAATACTGGAAATCGTGTGCCAGAATGAAGTTAATTCAGAGACACATTAGATGGATGGATTGAGACTGACTTTACTTTTCAATTTCCCAACCTGTAATGTTAGAAAATGTTAACTGTAAGAATGTGGATAATCAATAAAACAAAACCCAGCCTATCAGTTGAACTTAGCTATGATGGAGATACTGAAAGCAAACAGAGCATGCAGATATTCTAGTCTAGGTCAGGCTCAGAGAGACTCGAAGACCCACAGGCTGTGCTGGAGGGAAGGACTGATTTCTCAAGGTGAAATTCCGAGCATCTCTGTAAATAAAATGAAGCTTGTCTTTTACATTAACTATAGCATTTTTTAAAAGCTTGATGAATTTAAACTATGTGCAAAAGGTATGTATGTTTTGGGTGAGCAGTCAGATATTAAACACTCATAATTAGTCCACCCACAATCCACTGTTGAGAACCCCAGAAAGAACTGGAAAAGACAAGTGCTGATCCTCCAGAGCAATCAAGTCTGAGGCCTGAGTGCTACCCAGTGGGAGAGACAAACAGGGGTTTCAAAAATCGACAAAGAACTTCAAATGTCAAGGGAAGGTACTTTGCCTGTAGGTATTGATTCTCACTCAGGCAGCTCTCTGTAGCAAGACTCCAGGGTAAGTATAATATAAATATTCTAAGACTCCAGCTGGTCTTAGAACATAAAGGGATTTGTCTAAAATGGAGAGGTCCCCAATGAATGGTCCCCATGTGGACCCAGGCTCAGGAAAAACTGGAGCAGCAGGAAATGGCTGATCCACACTGGCGACAGCAATCTGTTCCCAGTAGGGACAACCACATTCAGGAAAGCTCTAGATGTGTGACACCCCTCAGAGTGTCCTCTCTTCTTTCCTTTCTTTCAGGAAGGATGCTGTCAGCTGCATGTAACAGACAACCCCATCTCAAAGTGTTACCACTGAAGACATATATTATTTAACATAAGGAGTCTGGAGCCAAGTGAGCAAAGGCAGCTGCTCAACTACACCTTCAAGGATGAGGAGTCTCTTCATCCTTCTATTCCACTACCTTTAGCCTGGGCTTTGGTCTCAGACACACCCTTTTGGAAAGCCAGATGGCACCCCCAGCAAAGCTTCTCCCACAGACACAGTAACATCCAGAAGAAAAGACAACCTTCTGTTCTGTGTCTGTTTCCTTCTGACAGTGAGGAAGCCTCTCCCAGAAGCCCCTGCCACACTCCTCTCACATCTCCTTGACCACAGCTGCACCAAGTGCTCGAGCCCAAACTAATGACCAGCCAGCAATGGGAGCCTACCATGGGGTCCCAGGAAAGGCTGATACAGATGTGGAAGCAATTCCATTAGAGAGGAGAGAGATGCCCTGGGTATGAATCACAGCACAGTTACATCTAGGTGCCCATGCTCTTGACACTGCCCCATTCCCCTGTATCAGAAAGACACTTCCCTGACCTCTTCCACTGTCTCTGTCTCACAAGCCTGTTTTCCAGTCTATTCAGGCATTGGAAATTCTCTTCCTCAACAGGTCTTACCTGGAAAGCATCACAGCTTCTGTGGAGCTGGGTGGTATCCTGCTTCAATCAGTACTCCTTTCTTTCCCAGGTCCTACATCATTGTCTTTATGCTCACCAATGTCCTCCTTCTGTACTAGTCAGCCAAGTGGCTTCTGTCTTTCCCAAACTAGACCATGAGCTTCCTGAAACAGACACTATGACTGGCTCATGTCTCAGTCCCCAGAGGGTCCAGCTCTCCACCTTGTGCTCTTCACCTGGCCACCTGAATCCACCAGAGCTTTGCATCAAGCAGCTGAGATCCAAGAATCCACCTTGCACATTCATGTTACTAATCAGGCCAATGCCTATGCTCTTAGTTAATTTAATTTGTCTAACTTAACGTGAAGCAAGGCAGAAGACTGTGCCCCCCCCCCCCACCTGCCTGCTGATTTCAATCGCATATGGACAGAGTCTGCATCCTTGAGATGTTACAGAGCAGCAGATGGGGCACCTGGGTCACAGTGAGTGTCCCCTGCGGCTTTTCCCCCAGCCTCCAGCCTGAGAGGGCCAGGATCACCCCCACAGCAAGTGTCTCAGAAACACATTGAGCATGCAGGAGATGGGCCAATTCTTTAGCAGTGACTTTATCTTAAAAACTAAGTTCAAACTAAGTTAGTTACTCGTCGCTCTTACTTGGTGAGTGTTGCTCTACGAATGGCTGCCAGACTCTCTGCTTTAGAATTCTTCTCTCTTCTTGCACACAACAGCCAGAGATACAATCGAAGATAGAGCTCTTATCTCCTGTCCTTGCTTCTGAAACTAAGGCCCAAACTCCTGCATGGTTCTCCACGTAACAGGGGGATTCTCTCAGCTGCCTGGCTGGCCTCACTCATCCTGAAGCACTCTAGCTTGTCAGTGTCATCTGAAAATAAAAGAGCAGAACCTGACACTCTAGGGATGGTGTGTAGGCAGAGCAGAAAAGGGGGGAGTTCCAGTTTCCCGGTTAGCTACTAAAGAAACCCACAACTGCATTAACTGTCCAAGCAATTATTTAAATGACCGTGTATGTTGAACTTCCCAATTTGGAAAGAGCACCAGCTTTGAAGCCAGTTCAGAGGCATGTTCAAAACCGAGGTCAGCCACTGATCAGACTGCTGTGTGACGCTGAGCAGGTCAAATCACTTCTCTGAGCTTCAGTACCCTCATCTCTAAAATGGCCATCATGATACTGATCTCAAAGGATTGTTGCTGCTGCTGCTAAGTCGCTTCAGTCGTGTCCGACCCTGTCCGACCCCATAGATGGCAGCCCACCAGGCTCCCCCGTCCCTGGGATTCTCCAGGCAAGAACATTGGAGTGGGTTGCCAAAGGACTGTTAGGACGATTTAATTAAAACACAATGTATTCAAAGAAACCAGCATAGAATAGGAACTCAATAAATGGGAGCCATGACTCCTATTACCACTAAAAACATTAACCCCTAGGTTGTTTTTCCACATACTGTGCATCTGGCCTGTATAAACCACACCAAGCCGGTACCAAAGAAAGTCAGAGCAGAACTGCTCTCAAATACCAACTTAGCTCCATGGTTCTCAACCCCGGTGGGAAGAAATGTGGGAAGGTTTCTAAATGTACCACATCACAGGCCCAACTGCAGACCAATTAAATCAGCAGACAGGTTGCGGGCATCTATTTTCATGGACCAATCTCCTCATTTACAGGGGAAGACAGCAGAAAGGTGAGGTGATTTTTCCCATGGATCTTTTCCAGGGTGATACTGCAGAATCTGCCCACTGTTTCAACTATCAGAACATCTCAGGGACTGATTCAATCAGCCGATGGCAAGATCACTTCCAGTCAACGTGTGTGGACAGCTTGTCTTCCGTACCCTCAACCCAGTCCTCCTCCGTGCAGACACGGTTTGTCTTGTCTTGAAGGGTTTGTGTGACGGGCAGAGACAGGCAAGGTGAAGGGCAACATTCCACGGATAAGAAACAGAGGGCTACTCACCGCTGCCAGGATGCTCAGAGCCTTCTCCTTGGGTCCCAGCCCAGCTCCCTCACGTCCAGCGCAAGCTGCTCTCCCAGCAAGAAAGTACTTCTTCCCTCTGGCTGTTTCCTACTCTGGGGCCTTATCCCCTACCAGGGCCGTAGGACAAGTAAGAGGGTCCTCCTCCCCCAAACATTAAACTATTTAAGGGCTATTCACTGAGCACCCATGGGCCAGCAGGCAAATGACTCATCTCTAACTTGTCCAAGGAAGAGGCCACTCCTCAGCACCGACAACCAGAGGCCCAACCATCTGCTAAACAGGGGAGAACCACTGGGGAGGCACACACTGGACAAACTAGAGCTAGTCTAGAAGACTGCAGAGTTCAAAGGGGCAGAAATGCATCTGTTCAAGAAAAGGCTCCTCTTCAGCTGTGGAAATAACGGCTACAGAAGCAACCCTCGCGTGAGCAGCGTGGGCGCGCGACTGAAGCCGTTGCTGATTGGCTGACTTTAGCTGGGCAGCACGGAGTTGCATCTTTGGCTAGTGCTGGAGGAGGCTAGTGTATTATTGCGAGGAGTTATGGCCAAAAAAGTCTTTTTTTTTTTTTTTTCATGTTTTTACTTAAACTTTTTTTTTAATTGATGATAGTTAATTTACAATGTTTTTATTCTTGTCTTGATATTAGGGTATGGCAACTATTTTCCCCCACCTAAGTCAGCCTCTGGTCTTTACTCAGCTAAGTCTGGTTCCGGTTCTGAAACGAGGACACCCCAACACCCAATTCTAGAAGTTCAAGGTCTACTTAGGCATTCAGAGCACACTTCTAAAAATGGAACCAGTGGGACCAGGCATGGTGTTCATTCAGCAAACAATTGTGGTATAAGTTCCAGCGATGTTTCAGCCCATGTGAAAGCACTGGGGGGGCCACATGGAGCCCTAAACTCAAGGCCAGTGGAAAAGTCAAGAAAAAATACCAAAATAAAATAAAATGTGATGTTTCTGGGCAGGCCTTTTGCGAGGGATTTCCAAATACTTCACACCTCCAGATCCTGGTCCCAAACCTGCCTGCTCTACACCTACTGCCACTTCACAGGCCATCTATCTTTGGCTGCACTGACTTTGGTCCTAATGTCTCCTGGCATTCTGCTCCCAAATCCTGGACATGGTCTTTTGGTTGACACTTTCTTTCCTCCAACTTAAATCCACATACTTTCTCAGTGACCTTAAAGAGATCATTCTGTGATCCTGAGCTTGCACATTATATACTCAATACGTGGATCAGTTCTATAATGTCCCTGCCAAATATTTGGTATGTTTACAACCACTGATGGTGAACTCACTACCTGTCAAGGCTGCTATCTTTGAATAGTGGAAACAGAAACTATCTATATTGAGTTGAAATCTGTGTTCTTATAATTTTCAATTTTACCTCTAGGTCCCAAGCGG
>SJYA01002734.1:2402762-2492459 GCA_006410615.1 Neotragus moschatus | reverse complement strand
GGGTGGGGTGGGTGGGGCAGGAATCTAATTCTCCAGATATGGTAAATATTACAGGAATTAGACCCAGGTTCAGATCTTAGCCCTGCCACTCCTAGCTCTGTGGCTTAACTCTTTACCTCTCCAATTTAGCATCCATTGGTGAATCTTGTCTGTAGGAATTAATACTGTGGTACACTAATGCTGATTCTCTGTTTACCTGTGCTTCAGTTTCCCCATCTATATATGGAAACTGGGAAATTTTTTAAAAGAAAGTATGTAATATAGAACAGTACCTGGCATATACAGATTACTCAATAAATGCTGCTGCTGCTGCTGCTGCTAAGTCGCTTCAGTTGTGTCCGACTCTGTGCGACCCCATAGACGGCAGCCCACCAGGCTCCCCCGTCCCTGGGATTCTCCAGGCAAGAACACTGGAGTAGGTTGCCATTTCCTTCTCCAATGCATGAATGTGAAAAGTGAAAAGGAAGCCGCTCAGTCGTGTCCAACTCTCAGCGACCCCATGGACTGTAGCCCACCAGGCTCCTCTGTCCATGGGATTTTCCAGCCAAGAGTACTGCAGTGGGGTGCCATTGCCTTCTCCACAATAAATGCTAGCTTTTATTATTCAAAGATACTGATGTTTTGAAGGACATTCTTTTCTAGGCTAAACATCTCTGATTCACGCCATGGTTCTCAGGCCCCTCACTGTCCTGGACTGCAGATGCAGAACATACTCAGGTGGCCATTGCCTCTCTAATGGGGCTTCCCTTTCCAATTCCTGCTGTCATCCTTTACTTCTCAGGTCTAACTAACACCCTGACTAGAGACAGAAGATGGAAGAACTGTGCAGCAGGAGCAAGCTGTGCTTTCACATCTGGCAGGGACAGGGAGGTGCCCCAGGGAAGGTGAGACCAGCTGTCCTGGAAGTGAGTGGGGAGAGGGCACCAGCTGGTAAGGGGCAGTGGGGGGTAAGGGGTGGGCATGGCAGGCAGGATCTGTACTCCCTCCCAGTTCCTACCATGGGTAATGCCTTGGCTGCTGACCAACCCAGGGCTCGCTGTTCACTTCAGACTAGCAGGAAGGAGCCGAGGGAGATGCTCCTTTGAAAGTGTAAATTCCTTACAGTTCCCTACTCCAGGCGTCCTTGGCCTAGAAAAACAGACCAAAAGAATGGTGCCCCCATCTGGACTCACAGAGAGCACTTTATCTAGCTCTTCAGAAAGCCATGGGAGAAGAAATGAAAAGGGCAGAACTAGCAAGGCCACATGCTTTTTCAATCAGTCACTGGCTGCCAGAATGTTCTAGTAGGGCAGGGAGTGGGTCTGAAGATCATTTTACCACTTAGAAGACTGGGAGTCCAGTGAAGGAAAATAATTTGCCCTGAATCACAAGCTGTGGCAGAGCCTGGCTTCTGGCCAAAGTCTCCTCTGCTTCCTGTAATCAAGCCTCTGCATTTCCTCCTTAACCCCCTCACCCCCACACAATGTGTGTGCCTGTGTGTGTGTGTGTACACTTACACACATATATGTACATATAGATACATATATACATGTTAGGATTCTCAATGAATGCATTAGAGACAATTTAGAAAATGAAGAAACCAAAGATGAAAATTCATCCAAAATTGAGAAATTTTACACTGGGGTGTTTTATTGTCATATACATGAAAAATACATATTTATACATATTGAGCCATTGGAATTTACTATAGGTACGGATGTGTAATCTCTTTTATTTACACACTATAGTATCAAGTTATACCTACTAATATTCTTCCTAAACATTTAATAGCTTTAAAATATGACATTGTATGCATGTACCACATATATTTAACTATTCCTCTATGGATGATCTTGAGATTACTTTTTTAAAATTACTTTACAGTTTAAATAAAAAAGCAATTTAGACAATTTTCACTTCCAGTCAAAGTGGAGTAATAGGAATCAGAGACTTCTCTTACCCTAGGACTATGCCAAAGCTTTTGACTGTGTGTATCACAATAAACTGTGGAAAATTCTGAAAGAGATGGGAATANGGCAGGAGGAGAAGGGGACAACAGAGGATGAGATGGCTGGATGGCATCACCAACTTGATGGATGTGAGTTGAGTGAACTCTGGGAGCTGGTGATGGACAGGGAGGCCTGGTGTGCTGCAATTCATGGCGTCGCAAAGAGTCGGACATGACTGAGCAACTGAACTGAACTGAACAAAACAGTTTTAAGAACATGCAAAACATTTTCAAATCATGCAGTGCATGTAAAAAAAAAGTTTTGTAAAACAGCAATTTTCAAAAACTGCCATTGGGCAATGAAGGGCAGTGATCCTTGAGAGATGGGAAAGCGCCAGGTAAGTGAGCCCTTTAGCTGCCCCAGGTAATTGCCTTGGGAGGGTTTCCAGGGCATGCAGGGAAGGGAGACCCCAGCAGAGCTCAGTGAGCTCCCTAAGTTGAGTAAGATGGAGCCGGAAGTCCAGGGAAACTAGACAGAGACACGGAGAGATTTCTGCAGAGAGCAAACTGTGCAGACCTACAGATGGTCTGTCTTGAGTCTTCAGGAGAATACTGATTAGCACCTGTGGGGAAACCACCAGAGGCTGGCAAAGAACCATTTGGAAAGATCTGCCATTTCAGTGCCCAACATTCACATACAGCTGGACACAGCCTATTCTCACCAGCCAGACGAGAAAACTCAAACTTCACAGGGCANGATGGTCTGTCTTGAGTCTTCAGGAGAATACTGATTAGCACCTGTGGGGAAACCACCAGAGGCTGGCAAAAAACCATTTGGAAAGATCTGCCATTTCAGTGCCCAACATTCACATACAGCTGGACACAGCCTATTCTCACCAGCCAGACGAGAAAACTCAAACTTCACAGGGCATTCAGTTGAATAGTCAAGAAGGTCTTGCCTCAATGGTATGAAAAAATTAGCCCTAGACTGAGTCTTGTTCTGCGCTCACCAGAGATGTCTTAAAAGCAAGAGCCAAAAGAATCAAATTGTTTCCACATAACTCAACTGTATCCCAGAATAATGATATTATTAATAAGAAAAGAGAAACATACAGAACCCAACAAGGAAAAATTCACGTTTGGCATTCAATAAGAAATTACCAAGCAGGCAAAGAATCAGGAAAGCATAACTCATAATATGGGAGTAAATTAACCTACTAAAATTGACCCAGATCTAACACAGATGCTAGAATTAGCAGACAAGGACATTAAAATAGTTATTCTATCTGCATTCTATGTGTTCAGATAATTAAGTAGAGACATTGAAGATATAAAAGATCCAAATCAAACACTGAGAGATGAAACCACAATGGTTGATATGAAAAGCACAGTGGATGTGATTAAATGCAGAGCAGACATTTCAGAAAAAGAGATGAAATAACTTGAGGCATAGAAGTTACACAAAATGAAACATAGAAAGACAAGATTTTTTAAAAATGAAAAGAGCATCAGTGAACTATGTGATAACTTAATGGCCTAACATATACGCAAATTAAACCCTTAGAGGAGAGGAGTTAAGAGGAGAGGACAGAAGAAAACAATGGTCAAATTTTCCCAAATTTGATGAAAATGATAAAGCCACAAATCCAAAGAGCTCAAGAAACCCCAAGCACAAGAAACATGAAGAAAATGACACCAATAATATTATTACTGTTAAAGTGTTCAACTCTAATAAAAAAGATAAAATTATAAAAACAGCCAGAGAAAAAAGACATGTTATCAATAGAAGAATAAAGACAAGGATGACAGAAACTTTCTCTTAGGAAACAAAGCAAATTACAAGGGTGAAAAAAGTGTCAAACATCAATTCTGTATTTAAATACATTTCTTTCAAAATTGAAGGTTAAATGAAGATATACAAGAGCTGAACAAAATCATCACCACAGAACAAATGTTAAAAAGCCTTCAAGAGGAAAGAAAATGATACCAGATAGAAATGTGGATACAGTAAGCACAAAAAATGGTTANATTCTGTCCGGGACTTATTTCTGTGTCTTGAAGATCATTTCTGAAAATGGAAAAAAGAAAATGTCAGCTTAGAAAATGATGATCATTATTATTTTACAGCAGTTTCTGGCTTATAAGTGCTTTCCCATGTGTTTTTATGTAATCCTCCAAATAGCCTTCCACTCCACTGACAAGTCTACTATGATAATTATTACTACTTTTATTATTATTCCCACTTTATAACTGAGAAAACAGTGACTTAGCAAAGATCACAAATCCTAAATGATAGAGTTAAGAACTGAATCTCCTTCTCAATCAGAATCTAGCAGTTTTTTGCTTCTGCTTCACTTGCAGAAAGCTGCAAAAAATAGTGCTTCCATCGCAACAAGACGAAGCCAGAGAGTCTTAACAAAATCATAACTTATCTCGTCAGAGAGCTGAGGTTGTAAGGGGACCAAGAAAACAAAGTCCCCTCCCAACAGAGATGGGCCATGCGCATCCCCTCACTTTGGGCAGAGCGCTGAGGGAAAGAGGTGGCTGCCATTCAAGTAGCTGGGAAGACAAAAGCAAACTTTCTCTGGATTCTGGAACACATGCAGAGATCAAACTACATAGAACAGACACCCCGACTACAAGGAAAGAGAGAGAAGTCCAGACATCTTAGTGGAACATGGCCTCCATCTGCCCTGCCAGTGGGCTATGTGCCACATAAACGACCACCCGCANGGGAAGACAAAAGCAAACTTTCTCTGGATTCTGGAACACATGCAGAGATCAAACTACATAGAACAGACACCCCGACTACAAGGAAAGAGAGAGAAGTCCAGACATCTTAGTGGAACATGGCCTCCATCTGCCCTGCCAGTGGGCTATGTGCCACATAAACGACCACCCGCAGCCTGAGGCCAGCCCAGACTGAAGAATCAGAAGCAAATAAAATGGCTGTGGTTTAAGCTTCTAAGTTTCAGGGTGATTTGTTACATGGCAATTAAAAAACTAAACAGAAACTATGTTCAGTTCGTTCTGCTTATCTACCACTACATAACCACCATTCTCAGGAAACAAAACAATTGTTTATTTGGTCATGATTCCAGATCTGGGCAGGGCTCAGAAGAGACAGATGAACTGAGTTTGGAGGATTCACTTCAAGGAAGGCTCACTCGTCTGCTGGCAAACTGGTGCTGGCTGCTGACTTGAAAATTGGCTGGTGAGAGGGCTGCCCCTCCCCATTCTCCTCCAATTGTTTTCTCCCCATGCCCAGGGTGGGCTTCTCACAGCGGAAGTGCTGGGTCCAAGGGTAAGAATCCAAAAAGTGAGCATTCTGCAAGGACAAGCCCCACTGTGCAAACACTAACCAAGCTTCTTCTCATATCACATGACCAAGTCCAGAATCAATGTGGGCCTCAAGAGTGTGAGTACTGAGAGGGTGTGATTCACTGCACCCACCAAACTAACCCTAACCCTGAGTGTATTCAGTTGGAAAAATCCATCAAGCTGTACACTTAAGATGTGTTCACATTAATAGTTCCTAATAAATAACAATAAAGTCCCCTCCTCCAAAAAGAGACAGCCAAATTATCAAGTCTCCCCTAGAAAATATGTTGGGATCATTAGTGTACTGCAAATGACTACTCACGGGGTTAGGATGAAATGCAGAAGAGAAAATGATTCTTCCTTTTCTGATTTTATATTAGAAAAAGCTATTCCCTAAAAACGATTTTTAAGGCTCTAAAGAAAGCACAAGAGATAAAGAGTTAAAAAAAGATTTGTAAGTGGCAATCCTTATCCACCAGGGAGTGTGTTCAGATCCAAAGAATGTTGACTGGCATATTCAATCACTCATATGCCTACTGAGTGCCCACCATGAGACTCCCCTCCCCCAGGCACTGTGCAAGGTGCGGGGCCTAATGAACATACTCTCTAGGAAGCGAGTTGGGGTTTAAGTACAGACAGTGCTGCAAGATCAGGGGAGCGGTCAGGGGCTTCCGAGCAGAGCTGTCAAGGAAGGAACCACAACTCCTGTGTGGATGAAGAAAGGAGAAAAGGCAACCAAGGTGGAAGCAATAGCAGTATAAGGCAGTATGACTCTGAAGCAAAGATGAGTAGTTCAGCTTGGCTGTAACAAGGAAAGAGGGGTGGGGAAGGAAAGTCCAGGAGCCAGTGGGCAGGCTGGGGCCATAGCTCACGAGTCCCCACAGGACTTCAAACTACCACAGAGAATACGATGTCTTTCAGGTCTCACTGGCAGAGAGACAGTCACCCAGCCAGACAGCTGTGGCAGAAAGCCAGAGAGAAAACAAGGTCTTATGCAGACTGTGGCACAGAAGGGCTGACAGAGATAGTTCAGGGGTCATCCACAGCCATGCTCCTCAATGAGGGGCCCCAGAAGCAGCATCAGCAACCCCGGGGAGTGTTAAAATGCAAACTCCAAAATCTCAATCTCGGGGTTCAGTGGAGCCCAATCATCTATTTTAACAAGTCCTCCAAGTGATCTTGATGTACATTTAAATCTGAGGACAACTTATCCATAGGGTTTTGCAATCAACTGCATCTGAGACGTAAGAGAGAGAAGTTGACAATGATTCTTCGGTTTCTGGCTGGAGTAGTAGGGAAGACTGTTAACGCCACTGCTCATTGAGGGAGGAGACAGTGGAGGGGGAGCAGGTCTGAGAAAAGGGACTCAGACTCCTGGAGGCAGAAATATTTTCTCCACATTTTCATGTGGAAACTGAAAGCTGGAAACATGAAACATGAAACGATTTCCCTGGACCATTTTGCTTCCTATTTTCATCATCTTCAATGTAAATATATCCTGTAGCTCAAACTGGTAAGATGAACAAATAATCACAGATATAAGAAGCTGAGACCAACCTACAGAAAGCAGGGTTTTGTTTGGGGTGGGGTTTTGTTTTTTGTTGCTTATGAAAATACTGCTTTATATGGGGCACTGTGTTACCAAAAGAACCTCTCAATCATTTATGGAATTAGGAGAATGTATTGGGACTGAAATAGCATGATCTAGGACTAATATCTCAAATATGTCACTTGCGGTACCACAAAATACCTATAAGTTTTGTTGTTATTGTTCAGTTAGTGTTGTGTCCAACTCTTTGTGACCCCATGAACCATAGCACGCCAGGCTNGGAATTAGGAGAATGTATTGGGACTGAAATAGCATGATCTAGGACTAATATCTCAAATATGTCACTTGCGGTACCACAAAATACCTATAAGTTTTGTTGTTATTGTTCAGTTAGTGTTGTGTCCAACTCTTTGTGACCCCATGAACCATAGCATGCCAGGCTTCCCTGTCCGTCATCATCTCCTGGAGCTTGCTCAAACTCATGTCCATTGAGTCAGTGATGCCATCCAACCATCTTATATTCTGTTGCCTCTTTCTCCTCTTGCCCTCAGTCCTTCCCAGCATCAGGGTATTTTCCAATGACTGGGCTCTTTGCATCAGGTGGCCACAGTACTGGAGTTTCAGCATCAGCCATTTCAATGAGTTTCTGGGCTGATTTCCTTTAGGATTGACTGGTTTGATCTCCTTGCTGTACAAGGGACTATTAAGAATCTTCTCCAGCACCACAGTTTGAAAGTGTAAATTATCTGGCGCTAAGTCTTCTTTATGGTCCAACTCTCACATCCATACATGACCACCGGAAAAACCATAGCTTTGACTACATAGACCTTTCTCAGCAAAGTGATGTCTCTGCTTTGTGTTGATGTCTCAACACTGTCTAGGTTGGTGATGGCTTTTCTTCCGAGAAGTAAGCATCTTTTAACTTCATGGCTGCAGTCACAATCCGCAGTGATTTTGGATCCCGAGAAAATAAAATCTGTCACTGTTTCAACTTGCCATGATGTGATGGGACCGGATGCCATGATCTTTGTTTTTAGACTGCTAAGTTTTAAGCCAGCTTTTCAACTCCTCTTTCACCCTCATCAAGAGGCTCTTTAGATCCTCTGCACTTTCTGCCACTAAAGTGGTATCATCTGCATATCTGAGGTTGTTGATATTTCTCCCAGCAATCTTGACTCCAGCAATCTTGAGTCATCCAGCCTGGTATTTCACATGATGTACTCTGCATATAAGTTAAGTAAATAATATGCAGCTTTGATGTACTTCTTTCCCAATTTGGAACCAGTTCATTGTTCCATGTTTGGTTCTAACTGTTGCTTCTTGTCCTGGATACAAGTTTCTCAGGAAGCAGGTACAGTGGTCTGGTATTCCCATCTCTTCAAGAACTTTCCACAGTTTGTTGTGATCCACACAGTCAAAGGCTTTAGCATAGTCAATGAAGCAGAAGTAGATTTTTTAATTCCCTTGCTTTGTCTATGATCCAGCAGAGATGTTGGCAATTTCATCTCTGTTTTCCCTGCCTTTTCTAAATCCAGCTTGAACATCTGGAATTTCTCGGTTCACATGCTGCTGAAGTCTAGCTTGAACGATTTTGAGCATAATTTTGCTAGCATGTGAAATGAATGCAACTCTACAGTGATTTGAACATTCTTTGTCATTGCCTTTGGGATTAGAATGAAAACTGAACTTTTCCAGTCCTGTGGCCACTGCTGAATTTTCCAAATTTGCTGGCATATGGAGTATAGCACTTTAACAGCATCCTCTTTTAGGATTTGAAATAGCTCAGCTGGAATTCCATCACCTCCACTAGCTTTGTTCATAGTGATGTTTCCTAAGGCCCCCTTGACTTCACACTCCAGGATGTCTGGCTCTAGGTGGGTGACCACACCATTGTGGTTATCTGGGTCATTAATACCTGTTTTGTACAGTTCTTCTTTGTACCCTTGCCACCTCTTCTTAATCTCTTCTGAATCTCACGAACAGTATGAAAAGGCCTATAAGCTTAAGATGCATATTTGCAGAGCTATTATTTTGCTGAGACATAAAGCCATGCGGTCCTTTCCTGATTCTGTTTTTTTTTNCCTCTTTGGTTTGGTTTGGTGGGCATTTATCCTGTTCCTTTACCTGCTGGGTACTCCTCTGTCTCTTCATCTTGTTTATATTACTGTGTTTGGGGTGGCCTTTCTATATTCTGGCAGTTTGTGGAGTTCTCTTTATTGTGGAGTTTCCTCGCTGTGGGTGGGGTTGTACGGGTGACTTGTCAAGGGTTCCTGGTTAGGGAAGCTTATGTCAGTGTTCTGGTGAGTGGAGCTGGATTTCTTCTCTCTGGAGTACAATGAAGTGTACAGTAATGAGTTATGGGACGTCAATGGGTTTGCAGTGACTTTGGGCAGCCTGTATACTGAAGCTCAGGGCTGTGTTCCTGTGTTGCTGGAGAATTTGCATGGTATATCTTGCTCTGGAATGTGTTGGTCCTTGGGTGGTGCTTGGTTTCAGCGTATGTATGGAGGCATTTGATTAATGTTCCTTGGAGTTAGGAGTTCTCTGGTGTTCTCAGGATTTGGACTTAAGCCTCCTGCTTCTGGTTTTCAGTCTTATTTTTACAGTAGCCTCAAGACTTCTCCACCTATACAGCACCATTGATAAAACATCTAGGTTAAAGACAAAAAGTTTCTCCACAGTGAGGGACACCCAGAGAGGTTCACAGAGTTACATGGAGAAGAGGGGGGAGGTAGATAGAGGTGACCCAAGTTAGATGAGGTGGAATCAAAAGAGTAGAGAGGAAGCTAGCCAGTAGTCACTTCCTTATGTGCACTCCACAGTCTGGACTGCTCAGAGATGTTCACAGAGTTACACAGAGAAGAGAAGAGGGAGGAAGGAGACAGATGTGGCCAGGAGGATAAAGGGGGGAATCAAAAGGAGAGAGACAGATCCAGCCAGTAATCAGTTCCCTTAGTGTTCTCCACAGCCCAGAACACACAGAGATTCACAGAGTTGGGTAGAGAAGAGAAGCGGGAGGGAGGAGATAGAGGCGACCTGATGGAGAAAAAGGAGAGTCCAAAGGGGGAGAGAGCAGTCAAGCCAGTAACCTCACTCCCAAGTAAAAATGGGTACTGAAGATTGGGTTCTTAAATGTACAAAATTGATAACAACTACCAAAAAGCAAAGATTAAAAATCTAGAGGTTGGATTTTCAAAAATATAATATTAAAGAAAAAAAACTCACAAAAATTATAATATATATATGTATATGAAGTTTGCATTTAAAAATAGGGTCTCTCCTTTTTTGTTGCAAAGTAATAGTAGGTTATAAAAATGAAAATTAAAGGAGTAATAGAGGGCTTAAAATTTAAAAAGATTTAAAAACAAAGAATGATAGTAAAATAGTAAAAATATATCTAGGACTTTCTGTGGTGGTGTTGTGGGCAGGGGTCAGTTCATTTTCGGATAGTTCCTTGATCTGGCTTATATTTCTCAAGATCTATAAGTCCCTTCCTATGTAGTCTGTACTAACGACAGGGTTTTAATCTATTGCACCTGTCACTTCCAAGGCAGTTCCCGCTGTTTTAGCTTCTTCTGTTTGCTGGTCTCTTCAGTGTCTAATTTCCACCCTGATAGAAGGGTTGGTGGTGGACCCTTTTCTAGGCTCTCTTGTTCAGTCGTACTGTGGGGAGGGAGGGATGCTGCAAACAAATAACACTGGCGTGTGCTCACAGTGTCTCGGTCACACTGGGTTTGCCCCCATTCACAGCGTGTGTGCTTTCCCTGTCAACACTGCTTGGACTCTAGATTGCTCTGCTTGGAACTGTCTGAGGCCGGCCCTGGGTTGTATGCACTTCCCAGGTCTAAGCCAGTCAGGTTCAGGTACTTGGGTAATCCTCAGAGGCGCAGACTCGGTTGGGCCTGTGTTTTGTGCCCTTCCCAGGTCCGAGCAGCTCAGGTGACCAGGCGTTTGGCGAGCACAGTCACTGTGACTTATCGCTTCCCCCATCCCTGCTGCTCAGTTTTCTGGATGTACAACCGGTACACCTTCTCAGGCAGATGTTGGCCGTCCAGAATCCCAAGAAGTCTTAGTTAGCAACGAAGCCTGCTTGCAGTTTGGTAGATAATGCCTCGCTGGGGCCGCGATTGCTCCCTTCCCACTCTGGCTGCCTGTCACTGGAGGGGGTGGTCTGCAGCCTGCTATCTCTGCTCAGTGGTTGTTCTGTGAGTGAGCCTGACAGTGTCTTAGGTTAGGGCTTTTCACGTAGCTCTGCTCAGTCGTTGTTCTGTGAGGAGGCCTGGCGGTGTCTTAGGTTAGGGCTTTTCATGTGGTAGCTATCCCAGTGTCTGGTTTGCTAGCCCAAGTTACTTCCCTCAGATTGCCCTAAGGGCATTCAGGCCCGGTCCTTACTCTAAGCAATGCAGCCCGCACGTCCCTGCCCAGCCCCTACTACCTAGTGGCAGATGCAGACATCTGCACTGCTTCTCTGCTGGGGAAGTTACCATTGGGCACGTAATCGATGGGTTTTAATTATTCATTTTTCCTCCTGGTTATGTTGCTCTCTGTGGTTCAAGCTCGTCACAGACTCAGCAGTGAGTGTTTCCTGGTGTTTGGAAACTTCTCTCTTTTTAAAGACTCCCTTCCGTGGATGGAGCTCTGTCCCTACCTCTTCTGTCTCTTTCTGTCTTTTATATTTTTTCCTACTTCCTTTCGAAGACAACGGGCTGCTTTTCTGGGTGCCTGATGTCTTCTGCTGGCATTCAGAAGTTGTTTTGTGGAATTTACTCAGCGTTCAAATGTTCTTTTGATGAATTTGTCGGGGAGAAAGTGATCTCCCTGTCCTATTCCTCCACCATCTTAGGACCGCCTCCCTGATTCTGTTTCTAAAGCTGCACTGTGGCATAAGCTGGTTCAAACTGCTTCACATCCAGCTGAAACCAGGAAGCCCGAATTCTTACCCCAGCAGCATCACTAACTAGCTGTGAACCTTAACCTTGTCAACTTACCTCTCTGGAGCTCAATGTCCTTCCCTATAAAATGAAGGGACTGGACTAGACGAGCATTCACATCCTTCCAGATTTAACAGTGACTATCTGTGAGGATCAGTGATGGGATTTGTTTTCTAAGTGCTTTCTCATAGTAATGACTTTAAGAGGCTATCCCAGGGATGGGGGAGCCTGGTGGGCTGCCGTCTATAGCATCGCACAGAGTCGGACACGACTGAAGGGACTTAGCAGCAGCAGAAGCAGCAGCAGCATTACTGCCAAAAATGGGCTTGGACTCAGGAATTCTGGGTGTAAGCTTGTCACAGCCATTGATGTGAAGGTTTACTTTAGCATGAACAGGGTGATTCATGGCACAAGAGGAAGTAGTTAGCTAATGAGTGGTCTCCCAGAATTCAAAGTTTGGAAATGCTCAGGTGAAAATAAGGTAGGCACAATCTCAAACATTCATAAGACACTACTGTTTGAGCCACCAAATACCTTTTCCATTCTCCCAGTGATTCAGCTATAATACTACAAAATGTCAGCACAGTAAGCCTCATTCTTGGGACAGACAATTTAGCTTAAGGTCAAAAGAGCTGAATTTTTACATATTAGATTGAAATCTCAGTTCTACCACTTATCACTTATTATTAACTGACCTTAGGGTAGAGATTTACCTCAGAGAGGCTTTCAGAAAAATGAAGACATCAAGAGCATCAGATTCTGTTGAGAAGTCAAAGGAGATGCGGCCTAACAAGTTGTTCTTTGGACTTGGCCACCTGGGTTTGATCCCTGGGTCAGGAAGATCCCCTGGAGGAGGGCATGGCAACCCATTCCAGTATTCTTGCCTGGAGAATCCCAGAGACAGAGGAGCCTGGTAGGCTACAGTCCATGGGGTCTTAAAGAGTAGGATACAACCGAGTGACTAAGCACAGCACAGTATAACATGGTCCTGAATAACTTCAGTAAAGGCTATTTCAGAAGAACTGATAGGCCTGGCTGAGGATGTTGATGAGTAAGTGAGAGATGAGGAATGCAAAGTGCAAGTAGAGGCTGCCTACTGAGAAAGGCAGGAGAGACACAAGAGCAGCTGCAAGAGGAAACTGAGTGAGAGGGGAGGCTAAGTGTTTATCTGGTTGGTTTCAAGTTGGTAACAATTCCAGCTTGCTGAAACCTCAATGAGAGGACTTCCCTGATGGAGCAGTGGATAAGAATCCACCTGCCATGTTGATGGCCTGATGGCTGAGTTTTTTCATTCCTCTTGAGTGTTGCTACTCTGTAGCCGATGGGATTTGTGGGCTGGACCAGTGGTGACAGGGTTAGAAAAGGAAATGTAGGAATCTGGCTCTCAGAGACAAGGTTTGCAAACTTGCAACAATTCCAAGATTTCCTAGAATAAAATAATTCCCAACTGATTTTGAAATTGGATTTTTGTTTAGGATCAAGATTAGGACAATAGGTATGTCTCTTTGGATACATTTGTGTAACTTAAAGAGTGTCATCAAGCTTTTGGTCTCCCAGTAGCACATAATTATCCATAGTAGCAGTGTCCTTCCTGAAATAAATATTTTTAAGATCTTTTAAGTGTGTAAACAGTACAGAACCATTGGTCTTATGTATCTTAAGTACAAATTGTACTTTTTTTGCACATTGGATTAGTTATTTCCATCAGCAACAAACAGTCTGTTTTTAACCAATATTAAAAGATTGTTAGACCAAATGTTTATATTCTTGAAGTATATTTCATCATTGGTTACAGTTTTAAGTGGAAGATGACTGCCTTTTCATAGCCATAAAGTGAACTATAAGGGCTGTTCTAATTCCAACATTTCTTTAGGAATATATTGAAATACCAACAATAGTTTGAATTATGTTCTATAATAAAGTATCAGTTCTTTTAGAATGTAAAAAGAAAAAAGAAAAGAAAAAAAGAGGCTGCCTGCTAATGCAGGGGATACAGGTTCAATCCCTGGTCTGGGAAGATTCCCATGTGCTGTGGAGGAATGAAGCTTGTGTGCCTAGAGATTGTGCTCTGCAACAAGAGAAACCACCACAATGAGAAGCCCAAGCACCTCAATGAAGAGGAGCCCCTGCTTGCTACAACTAGAGAAAGCTCACACACAGCAACAAAGACCCAGTACAGCCAAAAATAAATTAAGTTTAAAAAAAAAAAAAACAACAGTGAGAGAGATAGAGAGAGGAGAAGCAGAAGTATCTCAACAAGAGCAGAGAGAAGAGGTTAACGTTCCTGACAAGAGGGCAGGAATGAGGTAGGAAAAACTGGACTCTATAATACAGGGACAACCCTTTATTATAAATGGAAGGAACTATAAAAAGAGGAATAAAGTATGTACAAAACCAGGCAGATTTATACATTCGATGTTGGAAGGGTGAGGATTTCCACACAACAGCTTCTATTTTCTCTACAAAAGAAGAGACAAAGTCTTCAGCTAGGTTCGAGCCACTGAGAACTGAGAAGGGTGCAAATAATCTCTGTGAAGAACAAGACAAAGAAATAATCAAAGAAACAGTAAAAGTGCTAGGCAGTTGTGAGGGCCCAGTTGAGGTGTGTGATCTTCCTGAAACTGCAGTGGAACAAATCTGCCTGAATGAACTATAATGTTATGACTAGTAATATTTAGGGAAGGATTGGAAGTTTTCTAAAGACTCTAAGCCAGTGCTTAAGGCCTGACTGTTAAGTCCCGACTGTAAGTTGCCCACTGGAACAATTTATCTTTAGAAGAACAACTTCTGACAAGTAACCAGAGTTATTAAGCTAGGATTCCATTTTTAAGCAGAAATATACAGAAACAAGTAGCGAACCACAAATGTTTCTCTTGAGATGCGTGAATTATTACTTTCTTAAGTCAATAAGCACAAATATTCTTTGGTTTGCAAATCAGTTGTATAGAACCATAATTTATCAAGTTAAAGTACATGACTATTTAGTGATGATGAGAACTCACTTATGTGATGCTTCCCAGGCTTCTTCTTCTTCTAGAAGATCTCTTATGATGTCTGAACTGGAACTAAAAGGATATATAAGTCAATACTGCCTGATAATAAAAAGACTGTGCTTCCATTTATATAAATTTCTTAAAAATGCAACCTAATCTAAGGCGACAGAAAGCAAATCAGCAAATCAATGGTTACCTGCAGGGGTGGGCAAGGAGGGACTACAAAATAACACAAGAAAAATTTGAAAATGATAGATCACCATCATCTTTCTTGAGTAGATGACATCACAGTACACATGTGACAAACTCATCAAATTCTGTGCTTTAAATATTTGCAGTTTAAAATATCTATTGACAGAAGAATGTATAAAGAAGATGTGGTACATATATACAACGGAGTATTACTCAGCTACCAAAAAGAATGAAACTATACCATTTGTAGCAACATGGATGGACCTAGAGAGTGTCATACTGAGAAAAATAAGCCAGACAGAGGGAAAAAAACACCGTATGACGTCCCTTATATGTGGAATCTAAAAAGAATTGATACAAATGAACTTACTTACAAAACAGAAACAGATTCAGAGACTTCAAGAAGGAGCTTATGGTTGCTGGGGAGAAGGATGGGGGAAAGGGATAATTATGGAGTTTGTGATAGACATGCACACACTGCTATATTTAAAATGGATAACCAACAAGACCTACTGTACAGCACATGGAACTCTAACAATGTTATGAGGCAGCCTGGGTGAAAGGGGAGTTTGGGGTACATGTATTTGTATGGTTGAGTCCCTTGCCATTTACCTGACACTATCACAACACTGCTTGTTAACAGGCTATATCCCAATAAAAAATAAAAAGGTAACAAACAAAATAAATAAATATTTGCAGTTTATTATACATCAATTCAATGAAGCTGTGTTTAAAAAACTTAAATAGTAATAATGCTGAAAAAAAAATCACTAAAGCTTAAATAAATCCCTTAATAAAAAACCTGAATTCAAATGGAATATAATCATGATCCTTTTCAACTTCAATTTATGGTAACCAAAGATCAAAGTAAGTTTTAAAAATTGCATTTTAATGATGAAATTCAGAAGAGATATTAAGTTCCTTAGTGGCTGTTAGTCCTTTTGTAACCAAATAAAGTACAATGTAATTAATTTGAACTGTACTTAAGTAATCAAATAAAGTATAATGTAATTAATTTGAACTGTACTTATACTGTAATTTGTTATAACGCAACCTAAAGTGCTGTGTAACAGCACAGATCTTTGGCTGATCTGTGCAGAGGGGCCGAATCAATAGAGTAGAGAGGGCATGTATCTTTTCTTTAAAAGAAAAATGTTTTGAGGCTTTAAGCCTACCAAATATATATAAAATGTACATGAATATAAAAAAAGCATTTCTTTAGACATCCAAGACATAGAATGTCATGGGCACTGTATGAGACAAATTAGAAATAGTTATCATAATTCCCAGGGTAGAGAAGGTTCAAACAAAGCAATAACTCTCTCTCGGGCAAGACACAACAGGTGTGGAATATAACAGTGCCAGTCTTATTTCTAGTGATATTCTCACAGATAACAAAAGTTTAAAAATTATGAAGATTTAAAGTGCCAATGAATTAGTCTCAACCACTTGTGACAAACTGCTTTGACGCAGTGTTTGCCTACGATTCCTGAACAAAAAAAAAGGGCAACAGTCAATAAACACAGCTCTGTACCAAATACTTTACTCCAAGGGTTTTCCCAATTCAGAAGACACCCAAGGAGCTACACACAGGGCGACCTTGACTGTCATTTGTCACCCAGCACTATCCCCCAACCAATTCCCACCCACTTAGTGGCAAAATTGCTCCTATTGAGAACTCACGAGCCTGAGGAAATGGGGGAAAGGGGTGGTCATACGGCTGTGGGTCCTTGTAGGTATCATATCACTAGAAAAACAGTAAAGTCAGCTTCTTGCTGACATCCTCTTCCCCAATACACACATACAATTTTTTTTTTTTTAAACAGGAAGGTTACAAAGCATCCCCACTATTCCAGCTAAGCAAGCAGGATGGCAAGCCTGCCAAATATACTAGTCTGCGATCAATTTACTTCTGGGCTTTCAAATCACCAGCACTAATAACTGACTTGTTGAAGGAAAATATCTGCAGTGTATTAATGACACAAACCTAACAGGTTTTTGCTACACTACCTCAGTGAGAACAGATGGTGGAGGAGGCGTACAAAACACATCTCAGAAGCGCTCTACAATCCCTTTTTCCTCTGCTACTTTATGACCACCGACCAGCATCATTCACGGCTCCCTGAAATCCTCATACCTTTCCTTCTATTCCAGCTTGTCACTAACCTGATAATAACCAAATCACTAAACTGAATGATACGAAATTTGGGAGGTCTGACGTTTACCTAAAATGAAGTTTCAGCATATTTTGCTAAATCTGCTGCTTCAAGTCAAGTCACCACTACTAAGAAACTGCAAGTTGATGCTAACACAATTAAAATAGCAGACAGAAATGTCCATTCCTTTTGAAGAAAATGTACATGCATGCTCAGTCATTCACTCCTGTCCAACTCTTTGCAACCCCATGTACTACAGTCGGCCAGGCTCTTCTGTCCATGGAATTTTTCAGCCAAGAATACTGTAATGGGTTGCCATTTCCTACTCCAGGGCATGTTCCTGACCCAGGTATTGAACCCACATTTCCTAGCATTGGCAGGTGGATTCTTTACCACTGTACCGCCTGGGAAGCCCCTTAAGGTAATGTAGTTAGTATATTCTACTCAAAAGCCACATTCCTGAAATTAAACACAAAGTTTCACAAACAGGATTTTACAAAGAGACTACTGGGTAAAACAGGCAGTGTACTAAAATGACCACTCCCAGATCTCCTCCTTGTGGACAGCAGTAATTAGTATCTTTGAAATCTTAGTCATTTTAAAATGGCTGGGAGATCAAAAATTTCTCTCACACACTTTCAAGATACCTACACAACCCTCCATAAAAGAAAATAACTACTCACTCTGGTATACCCAGAGTCAGGGCACGCACAAGCCTACAAAGCTGTAGTTCTTAATTCTCAGACAAGAAATTTTTTCAGAGTAAACTTCAGATTCCCTCAATTTAAATTTTAAACAGTCCAATAGATAATGATTTAAGAAACCAGATGAATGTGGAGTCTGGACCTTGAAAGTTACAGCTCACTGTGGAAGGGTATTCAAATCATGCTCTGATGTCACCATCCAGACAAGGCTAGAGTGGATATGATTATACAAACTAATACACAAGGCAAAGATTCACAGGCAAAAAATATGAATCCTGAATTCTACAGAATTCCACCCCCTATTTGGGAAGAACCCAGTAGATCTATTTCAAACACCCACACTTAATTTCTCATAATTTTTCTTTAGACTTCATTTTCAGCTCAAACTTTCAAAAGCGGAAGCTTAGCTATTTTTTCTTTGCTGGCTGGTGGTTGGTCTTTGTCCTAGTTGGTCTTCCTATAATTTATTCTTGTCATTCTCTGATCAAAAGTAGTGACATAACATCTTACCAGGTAAAGGAATAATTTCTTTGCTTATTTTTCTTGCAGCATCTTATTTCATTCTACCACTGAAGATTTTACACCAAGGCTGAAAAGTAACATACCAAATACCTCTGGAAAAAGTATGACTGGTCATACTACACAGAAGAAAAAAAAGTCACAGATTTACATATTAGACAAAGTTAAGGTTTTAGTCCTATTTCTGTCACTTAGCATGTAATCCTGGGCAAGTTACTTAATCTTTCCTCAATATCCTGGTCTCTAAAGTCAGGATCAAAAAACCATAGTTTCAACTCTTTGTGACCCCTTGAACTACAGCCCACCAGGCTCCTCTGTCCAAGGAATTCTCCAGGCAAGAATATTGGAGTGGATTTCCATTCCCTTCTTCAGGGGATCTTCCCAACCCAGGGACTGAACTCAAGTCTCCTTCATTGCAGGCAGATTCTTTACCAACTGAGCCACTAGGGAAGCCCATATATAGTTCACAGGAATACTATAAAGATTAATCAGTACTATAAAGATTAATCAATCACAGGAATACTATAAAGATTAAAACATTATAAAGATTAATACATAGAATGTTCAATATACATCTTGGCACATAGTAAGTGTTCAATAAATATTGCGTCCATTTTCATAAACCAGATGGGGGTCTGAATTACCTAAATAACTGCCTCAGCACCATGCTTCAATTTCTCCTAGGAGACCAGATAACCATGTGCTGTTTTAATCTTTGATTTCTACTGTTTCTATGACATCAAGGTGCAAATTCATCAAAATTTGATGTTTATCCACCATGGCAGGTACACAAAGTACTGTGGGGTAGATAAAATGCAAACATCTGCTATAAAAGTCCTGTGGATTAAAGATTAATTACAAGTGGNTCTCCTAGGAGACCAGATAACCATGTGCTGTTTTAATCTTTGATTTCTACTGTTTCTATGACATCAAGGTGCAAATTCATCAAAATTTGATGTTTATCCACCATGGCAGGTACACAAAGTACTGTGGGGTAGATAAAATGCAAACATCTGCTATAAAAGTCCTGTGGATTAAAGATTAATTACAAGTGGAATTTTTCTATTATCTAATAGCTGCTCTCCCTCAATTCCCACCTCCCTCTCCAAGTCTCTGCTTATAATTGTGGCATTAATTTTGAGCATGGTTGAGTACATTCAACTGAAACAAAAACAAAAACCTCTTTAAGGGCCAATCACTGGAGGACCGATGAACAGCATAAAAGCCCACCAGACAACAGAACTTAAATAAATGCTACCAGCTCCACGAATCCTTTCTCAGACCCCCTTTTCAAATAATCTGTTCTGTAAGGTAAGCAATAGTTTATGTGCTGAATATTTTAGCAGTTGGCTAACAATATTAGAACAGTAAACATTCTAGGTTGAAAAAAAAAATCACTCAGTGACAAAACCAAAAATTACCATTTTGTTAGCAACTATTACTACTTCTACAAATCACTGTGATGACTAGATTATAAATTAGCTTTAATTCATATTAGAACCATAGGTTTCTCTCCAATTGACAGGTGTACAAAGGTTCAGATAAATGAAAGAGAACAGAGGGATGTTTTCATGCTCTCCACTAGATCTGGAAAAAGATAAAATGAAGACAGCTTCAAATTCAGATACAAGAAAATGAGAATACCAAGAAGAATTTATTTATCATGAAATACATGGAAAATCCTTAATAAGAGATGAAACCAAACCATAACTAAATTTATGTTTAATTTACAAAGACTTCAGAATCTTTAATCACCTCATTTGCTTTTCAGAATCACCCAGGGAGAATGGCAGGGCACCAACACTATCATTCCATTTTATCTACAAGGAAATTGAACCCCAGGGACAATGATTCAATAATCTACTATGTGCCAGGCATCCTGCTAAAGGAACAAAGCCATGACTGAGCTGATGAACAAAGAAGATGCACAGCTAGGTACAGTGATCTGATGGACACATGTAAATTTCAAGGATTTGATGCCACAGTATCTGAGGAGAAGATAACACTGCCCTAGAATGACGCCTGAAGGACTGAAGATCTCATGTACTATTCAGTTTAAGTTCTTTTGAAAATGCAAAAGGTAGGGGAAAATGATTCCAGGTTCCTACGTTTTCCCTAGAAACTTTCAACAATCAAAATTCACCACCTGGAACAAGATAAACCATTTAACTTTCAGGGGTATTTNCTGAGGAGAAGATAACACTGCCCTAGAATGACGCCTGAAGGACTGAAGATCTCATGTACTATTCAGTTTAAGTTCTTTTGAAAATGCAAAAGGTAGGGGAAAATGATTCCAGGTTCCTACGTTTTCCCTAGAAACTTTCAACAATCAAAATTCACCACCTGGAACAAGATAAACCATTTAACTTTCAGGGGTATTTTGAAGTTCAGAAATGTTCCTGGGGTGGGGGGAGGGGGAGCTTCAGGGGGAAGGCTGTAATAAAATACAAAACAGTAATGCATATTAGTGGGAAAAGTATATTATGTAGCAACAAAAATGTGTACTTTGTGGCAACATTAAATTCATTCTACAACACATTATTACAGTTAAAAACCAAATGTGTTAACCTTCCAAAGCAATTAAAAAAATTTTTTTAACAGTAAAGCTCTCACTGAATTATAGTAAGATATTTCTTAGGATCAGTTACTTTGATAATGTTTTCCTTTGATACTGTTTTCTCTTAATTTGAACAGAACCTACTCAACAGTTTTCCTAATAATCCCAATGCCTCCTAAATTACAAACTCCCATTACTATATTTGTCTTACCTTACTGCCTGCATCACCAAACTTCATTAACCAGTTTATAATGACACTGATAATAAAGATGACGATTTCCAAAACTTTACTGTAAAGTACTTACTCTTTTTTTTTTTTGCTAGAGTAAATTAATAATCTTTGCATGTTTCAAAATCAAAATGACATAAGAATATGTACAGAGAGGTCTCACTTCCTCCTGTCTCCTGCCAATCTGTTCCCCTCTATTTCCAACAAATAATCACTTAATAGTTTTTTTTTCTTCTGATGTTTCTTTATGCAAAACCAACCAAACATAAGTATATCCAGTTTCTCTCCTTTTAGAAAAGAAACAAAACACTATCTATGCCATTCTGAATTCTGGTCTTTTCACTTACAAACATACCCTGGAAATCTCTCCATGTCAGCATGCAGAGATTTTCCTTTTAGAACTATCACATAGGATCTCATTGTGTGGATGTACTGGAGTTAAATCAATCAGCCCCCAATGATGAATACTCAAAGGAGTTCCCAGCCTTTTGTTATAATGAACAATGACTTAATGAATAACCCTGCATGTAGTCATTTGTACGCTGCAAATATACCCATAGCACAAATTCATGAGAATACTGCGTAAAAGGCCAAATAACAGGACCTTTGGTTGATCTAACCAGATTCCTCTTCTTAAGGACTGTATTATGAAGCATTTCAACCAGTAATAAGTGAGAATGTGTGTCTCCCTATACCCTTACTGCAGAGTCGATTATCAGCAAATGTTGTCTGCCAACCTCACAACACAATCCCATAAAAACAAACAACCCAATCAAAAAGTGGGCAAAAGATATAAACAGACATTTCTTGAAAGAAGACATACAGATGGCTATTAAACACTAGAAAATATGTTCAACATCACTCATTATCAGAGAAATGCAAATCAACCTACAATGAGATACCACCTCACACTGGTCAGAATGGCCATTATCAAAGAATCCAAAAACAACAAATGCTGGAAAGGGTGTGGAGAAAAGGGAACCTTCTTGTACTGTGGTGGAAATGTAAACTGGTAAAAGCTACTATGGAAGACAGTATGGAGATTCCTTAAAAAACTAGGACTAAAACTACTATATGACCCAATAATCCCACTATTAGACATACACTTTGAGGAAACCAAAATTGAAAAAGACACATGTACCCCAGTGTTCACTGCAGCACTATTTACAACAGCTAGGACATATATATACACACACATATATATGGAATCTAGAAAGATGGTACTGATGAACCTATTTGCAGGGCAGCAATGAAGACGCAGACATGAAGAGCAGACTTACGGACACACGCGGTGGGAGGAAGGAGAGGGTGGGAGGAACAGAGGAAGTAGCATGGAAACACATACACTGCCGTGTGTAAAATAGATAGCCAATGGGAATTTGCTGTATGACTCACAGAACTCAAGCCAGGGCTCTGCAACAATCTAGAGTGGTGGAAAGGAGTGAGAGGGAGGAGCCAGAGGGAGGGGACATATGTATACATATGGCTGATTCATGTTGACCTATGACAGAAATACAATTTTGTAAACTAATTATCCTTCAATTAAAAATAAATTTAAAAAATAAAAATAAGGTTTGCCAACCTTACATGTGAGAAATGGATATAATTTGCATTATTCTTTGGGCAAACTATCTGTTCAAGACTTTTGCCCATTTTTCTTTTCTGAGTTTGTGGTCCTTTCCTTCTCAGTCTCTAGGTGCTCAAAAAGAATATAAAAATCTTGTATGTTTTTAAAAAGTTTCTACTAAACCTCTACACATGAGAAGAAAATATATTAGCATGGCATCTTTCATCGTCAAAAACATTTCTAAGTTAACGTTTCAAAGTTATACATTTGAAGTTTTTCTTAGTTGATGGATAAGAATTCCAGAGCAAGCATCTACTCTATGGGCAATCCTCACTATCAGGTGATGCTACAAAACTTAAGATCAAAATGTTCTGTTTCCCACTCTCAAAGACTCACACCTCAAATTGCCTACCTGCCAACCCACCTACACTCTCAGCTGGTGGAACTGCCTCAACCATATTAAGAAGATAAAAGCAGGGGAGTTCCCTGGTGGCCTAGTGGTTAGGATTCTGGGCTTTCACTGCCAAAGCTGGGGTTCAACACTTTGCTGATGAACTGAGATAGAAGTCATTCAGTGCAGCCAAAAATTTTAAAAACGGAAGGGGACAGACAAAAGCCATCTGGCAGGCATTGCTGCACCTGCATCTGAACCTATCGTGTTTTCCTTGCTGTTTCTATGGGTGAGTCAACCCTGCTCCTAACAAAGGCTGACCCTTCTACTTGCTCCCACCTCGTGCCTTACTCAGGCAACTGGCACCCACTCCTCATCACTGTCCCCTTCTCAGCCACACATTCCCATTGACTCCTCTGTGGTTCCTCCACACCCAGGCCTAATCTCCACCACCCTGCACAGCAAAGTTCGTGAGAGCTGGCAGTAGTCATCCCTACGATTTCCCTCAATGTACACAAGTCAGGCTTCCAGGGAACCCTTCACTCGAGACCACTGCCAAGACCCTCCTGCTGCCCAAGCCCACAGTCCCTGCTCCAGTTTTGTCTTCTCTGGCTTCTCTCTGCTTCCTTCTGTCAGCTTCCATGGTGCTGCCATGTCCTAGCTCTCTTCATCCCCCACTAGTCTTTCTCTCCCTGAATCTTTCTTCCTCAGTCTTTTCTAAATGTTTCTACTCTCTATGTCAGAGTGAGAGAGGGTTCAGTCCACAGTTCCTTTTTCTTTTTCTGCACACCTGCACTGTTGGCTCTCAGCCAATACCCTGCCTTTATGTGTATCTTGAACCCTGATTTTTTCCCTTACTCCACCTCCTTGTTTATCTCTATTTGGTTATCTCACAGGCCCAAAACAAAACCCCTGATTACCAACACTCCCTCCCCCCCAACCTCTGGACAAACTTTCTCCTACCCTTTCTCAAATTTCCCATTTTACTTAGTAAGGACCACTGTCCACCAGCTGCCAAAGCCATTATGTAGGATTCATTCTCAAGGCTGAGCTTCTCCTGTCTTAAACTACCTACACATTCTGTCTATCCAATCTCCAAAATATAGGCCCAATCCCATCTATTTCTAATTTGACTATGATTGTCCCAATCCACTCTACCATGAACCTTGGAATGGACTGGAAAAAGTCTAACTGGTCTCCCTGCTGCCACTTGCTTCACCTCTAATCCCCATCTACTCTTCACAGCATCTGGAGTCATACTTTCAAACCATAAAAACCAGACCACATTGTATCAGATCCATATTGATAAATCAAGTTGATCCTCACAATTTATAGATTGAATTTAACCTCAATCAAAGTTCCAGCAGAATTTTTCTTTCTTTTTTAGCATGGACGTGAGTCTGAGTGAATTCTGGGAGTTGGTGATGGACAGGGAGGCCTGGCGTGCTGCGATTCATGGGGTCGCAAAGAGTCGGACACAACTGAGTGACTGAACTGAACTGAAGTTGATTTTTATTGGAAAAGACCCTGATTCTGGGAGGGATTGGGGGCAGGAGGAAAAGGGGATGACAGAGGATGAGATGGCTGGATGGCATCACCGACTCGATGTACATGAGTTTGGGTGAACTCTGGGAGTTGGTGATGGACAGGGAGGCCTGGTGTGCTCCAATTCATGGGGTCGCAAAGAGTCAGATACGACTGAGTGACTGAACTGGAGTTGATTTTAAAGTTTATATAGAGCTCCAAAGGGACCTGGAATAGCCAAAACAATTTTTAAACCCATGGCAGCACCTTTGGCCTCCAGCATCAATAATCTCGCTGATGACAGTGTGTGACAACAAATACCATCTTTTTTTATGTAGCAAGAAAAGGGTTAGGAAATATAATATTAAAGAGAGAATCATATCTTTTTAGGTCAACCACTTTAAATTCTCATAAAAACTAAAGAAAAGTACTGCATATTTTTTTTCCAAGGAACAAAAATTAGGTTAATTCTAAACACTGGAGTCCGTTTGGCCCTATAGGAAAAAAATCCATTTCAAAACACAGTCAAACATCTGTGCTTATGTTTAACTTAAGAGAAAAAAAGAAAAAGAAAAATGAAGACATCAACTGTGAGAATCTAATGTAAGGAAACAATTTTTTTAATTAGCAAAATTTCCACACCTACAACTAGATATTGAATCTAAATTTGAAGTTAAGGGGCACAGGGACAAAATCATGATGCTTCGTTTTGTTCTGACTCAACTATTAACAGCATAAAGGGCAAACATAAACAAAACCCCGGTACTAGAAACCAAGGAGATCATATAGTAACAGGTTACAATACTCTGTCTTGTAAGAAACCAATTACAAGACAATATCTCAAAGACAAAAATCTCCTCTACACTTAAGAAGCATTCATTTGATTACCAGTTTCTTTGCTAGTAAGAGGCGGAGTGTGAAGCTCGTGAAAGCAGCAGTATGTCCTCTGCACGGCCAGGCCAACCTTTACGTCATCTACCCGGCTGCCCACCCTGAGGCCCCATGTTCAACTGTGCAACATGGGGTGTCTGGCCAATACCAACCACCAAATCATAGAAACCCAGTATCAAGTCAAAGTTCAGGCCATAAAACTCTAGTCTTACAATCTGTTCAGGGAGAAGGAGAATTTTATACTGTAGGATTTTAGGCACTGGACACTGAACTGCCCTGTGTCTCAAAAATGAGATATCAGACCAAATGATATAGTATATGAGAACTACCTCCCAACTATATTTACTGCAAACTTTAATGCTGATACATTAATTTTTTTATTGTATTATTACTCATACTCCAATAACAAGATGTAAATAGCTCTAACAAAAAACGTGCTTACCAGGGCAAGGTAAGCATAGTAAAAAGCACATATTAATGAAATCTTAAGGCTTCTACAACTGAATTCTGCAGAATTACCTAAAACAAATAACAAGCCTCTGCATTTGAGGCCCATCATATTTTAATGCCTGACTCTCTCTGAGATACAAGAATAATGCGTACTACTTATGTGGTAAAATCAATAGGAGTAAGCAAAATCAGCAATTTAATATGTACCCATGTTCTAGAATGTGACTATTTGTGTGGGAGTAAAGAGAAGAGGGGAAAAAGTGCAAATTAACATTGCATGTCCTTCTTATGGGGCTACTATATAATCCACCATCTAAACCCAGATACACCTGGGAGAGTGGTACAGAATACTTCTAATAGACACCAAGANCCATGTTCTAGAATGTGACTATTTGTGTGGGAGTAAAGAGAAGAGGGGAAAAAGTGCAAATTAACATTGCATGTCCTTCTTATGGGGCTACTATATAATCCACCATCTAAACCCAGATACACCTGGGAGAGTGGTACAGAATACTTCTAATAGACACCAAGAGAAGAAGTGGAAATCAGCTGCTCTCAGAGAAACCAGAACACATAGCCATTCTGGGTCTAACTCACATTTTAAATAATTCCCTTAAAGTGCTATTCTACTAACGAAGGAATCAATGGTGTCCAAGATAAAAATTCTGATGCAACTCATGCTATAATGGGCAGAAATCTGGACTGAGAATTACTGCCTTCACCTCTATTCAGTGAATGACTTGAGATAAGTCGTATCACCTCTCTAGGCCCCCATTTCCTTACCTGTGATATGAAGCTACTATATTGAGTGATTTCTCAATGTACCTTTGAAATTGAAAATGTTTATATTTTATCCTAACATGGCTTTTTCCCAGGTTCCAAAGGTCTCCAAGGAGATCTCATAACATCTGTTAATTTAAAGGCACAGATGGTATAAAATAAGAAAGCAGGAAAAACGCTTTGACTTTAATTTTCAAGTTGCCTGTAACAAATTGTAAACTTGATCAATTCACTGAAAAACAAAATTCCAATAACTTGATGCGAACATTAAGTATCATTTCTAGTCCATCCAATTTCATTCACCAGAACAAGGCCAAAGGACTCTGATTCTGACATTTTGTTTTAAACTAGAGAAAGCTCCTAACTGGCTGCCTGTATCTGGGGGGTCTTAGAGTACTGATCCAAAGTAATTATTGATTGCATGTCTAACATTTAGAAGGAAATGGTAGTTCCTTCAAGGGCTCATACTTCCTCTGCACCAAGCATTCTGAAAAATACATTCTCATCTACTTTTTTTTTTTTTTTTTAATGAAGAACTAAATTCTGAACAGATCAAGATTATACTGGAGTTTTATGAATCAAGTCAAATACACACAGAAGTATATGAGACAAGAATTCCTCTATACTTTAGAAAATGTCTGATAAACTAAAAAGGGAAACACACTTTAAAAGACTTCAACCTTAAGCAAACTGCAGGTAATATTGTGTTATGCCAACTCAAACTCTCAGCATTACAGACATCATACCAAACCCTGGGTGATAATCAAATACTATGTAAGCTATGCAAATGAATGCATCATGTGGTAAGTGTGGAGCCTGGAAGGAATGCCAATTTCTACAAGCAGTTTAGATACACAAGTTATCATCCATTGTGGAACTGTAAAACTCTCTCCCCAGACAGAAAACTGCAGGCACAAAGTAGTTTTACAGAGGACCTTTATATCATGGCAGTTCATGAATTTGGTGAAAACAGAGTATTTGCCACCTAGGACTGACTCAGAATGCTGAAAACACATGAATGTATTACAAAAAAAAAAAATGTAAAAGGCTGCTACAAAGAAGTCCATCAGATCATCCAATGAAAATGCATGATAAAAAAAAAACAACCCAAAAGGTGTCAACAGGAAGTGTCTGAGAGTAGAAGAAAACCTCATTATGTAACAGCAAATATCCTTTGCCAGTGAGGACTGGAGAAAAGATAAAAACTATCTGTACTTTCACATTGTTCTGGGAGGATCACTATTCAAATCACTTGTACAAGTATATATTCACTAAATGAAAAATGGTAACTAAAGAAGACGAGGTCTATTGTAAATCGTCCACGTTTTCTATTCTGATGAAATGTAAAGGCTGGATGGGCTACATCCTCTGAGGTGAAATCACTCTATGAAGTGAAAACATTAGTATAAGAAAGCAAAGCTGGTAAAACAAGTATGACAACAGGAAGGAAAACAGAAATCTTCTTTCACACTTCATTTTACTTCCTTAACCTTTCCTGTGCCAGGATTCCAATCAGGACACCACATTACATTTAGTGGCCATGTCTCCTTAGGTGCCTCCAGATGGTGACAATCTCTCGAACTTTCCTTGTCTGTGATGACCTTGACAGTTTTGAGGCATGCTGGTGGTCAGGTTATTTTGCACAATGACCCGCAACTGGAGTTTGTCTGATTTTTTTCCCTCACAGTCTGACTGAGGTTATTGAATTTTGGGAGAAAAGACCACGGAGGTAATGTGTCATTCCCAGGGCATCCCACTAAGAGAACACACGCCCTCATCATAACACTGGTGCGATGTTGACGTTGATCTCCTGCTGAGGTATCTGTGTTAGGTTTTTGCTTTCTCTTCTCCTCGCCTCCTTTTCCCTTTCCTTCTTCTCCCCTCACTTTTCTCCCTGCTTTCTGTCTCTCTCCTTCTAGCACTTCCTAGCTCCCTGCCCTAGCCCTGGTTCAACCATTTCTCCAAGAAGCACTGGTTCCTTCTATTGGAGAATATTACTAGAAACCAAGATCAGGGCACACTTCAGGGCATGAAGTGTGCCCTGTGAAACTGTGCACCTTGCTTCTGGGCTCTGGCAGCTCACAGAGAAAGGAAACATATATGTAAACTAGCTCACTTACCCACAGAGATCTGTAGTATTTCTGTATGTATCCATCTGAATCTATGTTAAGCTGAACAGGAATTTTAAGGTCTCCAATTTTAATCTAGTATCACATGGATAGTTTTAGTCTTGCCTGTAATCTCCCCTCCAATAGTGAGAAACCTGAATCCCATTTGTCATCCATTTTAAGACAAGGGCAAACAATATATATATTTTTTTTTCATGCTAAGCTACAGATGGTTAGGATTAGACAAAAGTCTTCTGAAATAAGTCAGGGAGAAACTTCCACAAAGATATATTAGAAAAACATTAAAGGTTCACACATTCCTGCAAATCAAGAAGTTCAGAGACATATACATGAAAATATTTTCTAATTCTTAAGCATGAAGAAGCAATTCTGTGTAAAAAACACTTAAAATAATTACCATTAAGTGTGCCAAATAGAAGGTTGGCTTTTTCTCCCCTTCAGGTCCACAAAGGGTTCAAAGGCACACACGACTGTCACCTACTAATGAGGGTCTTCTAAAGACTTTCCCCCAAAAGACCAGTAGGTTTATGCCACCACACCAGGGAGAGGACGTCCACATGTACCTCAAATCCCATTCACAGCGTGCTCTAGTCGCTGCCAAGGAGAAACAAACCAGGCCCATTAGGAAATATTCATGATAAAGAACTCCAGGTTCTGGGCTTGTGATTTTTCTGCCTGAGACTCTGGGATTTTTATTTAGCATGTTGGTGAATTTCAGTTTGATGAAAGATTATTTCGTATTTCAGTTCATTATCTATTAACACAAGATGGAAAAGCAAACAGTTTCTCATCAATAAACACATTTTCTCCCATCAGTTTGTGGATCAATTCCTTCGTCTCAGCACTTTCTAGATAATCTGTCCCATGCTTCCCCTGGCATCTGCTTGTCTGCCACTTGTTCAGACATCCTTCCCACATCCCTTCTGGGAAGCAATGGCCAAGTGAGCTTGGCAAACAAGGGCTCAGAGAGGTAGTGAGCTCTGGGTCTCCTCCACCAACTAATGCATCTCTCAGGCTAGAGATACAGGCAGACATCCACAGCATTACCTTATATTAGCAAAGCCAATGGAACGCCAGACCATCTCCAACTTCAGCTGGAGTCACTGTCTTGGCAGATCCCACTGGTGCTCCGTCCCTTCCTGCTTGCCTTCGCCCTTGATGTGCTTGACCTGACTTCCAATTGTCAACTGTCAGTGCCTCTGCCTGCCGTGCTAAACCCTGCTCTGTCACCAGCATGAAAGGCTGGAAGGAGCAGTGAGCAGCCCCCAACCAACTAATATCCTTGGCCCTTGCCTTGGGTGGGACAACTCAGGAGAGTGCTTTAAAGCAGTTCCCAGTTGCTCACAGTGACATGTGGTTTGATAACCCACCCCTTAAATGCTGTCCTCCCTTTCTGTATCACTTTCCCACTTCCTACAGTTGTTCTTTTGCCTTCCAAATTAACCACTTCCACTCAGATCCCTGTCTGCTTTTCAGCCCAACCATTTCAAGAACTGTAAGTTTAAAATCTCATAGTTACAAAAAAAAAAGACTCAGACCAATCACCCAGATTTTCCAATTGCTAACATTCTGCCATATTTGCTTTCTCACTCTCTGTGTGTATGTGTGTCTGTGAGTGTGTGTATGTACCCACATACATGTAAGTTATTTTTTTAAGCACTGAGAGTAAGTTTCAGCCATCATGTCCCTTTAACCCTTTAGTGTGCATCTCCTAAGAACAAATATATTCACTTACATGATCTTAATAATATTATTAAAATCAGGAAATTGAATACTGATATAACAAATGATATTATCTATGACCTTACTCAAGTTTTTCCAGTTAAAAAAGTCTCTTTTTAACTTACACTGCCTAGAATTCAAGTACACAATTTTTTTTTTTTAATGACCTAAAGATTCTTCCAAAGAATAGCATAAGCACTATTCATTTCTACATGAAGATAAAGCTTCATCTCTAGGGTCACAATCAAAAGCATCTTTTCTTATAAGTTAGCACTCAATAAAAATGTAGTTTTCTCTGCTTGCCAAAACTCAGGGAACAAGGGCCCTCTCTCTTTATGAAGAACAATAAGTTAATTTACAGAAATTTGGACAAGTCTCTTGAACTCCCGGAAACTATCTAAGAGGTGTACAAAAATCTAAAATTCTTATCAACTTATTTATCCTCTGTCTTCATATTGGCAAGAAAGAATCAATATAACATTAATAATTCAAACTCTAAGAGAAGTACTTATTTAAGAGCTGAGAATCAAACTAGCAACAAACAACATCCTAATAATTACGTGGACTGGATACATCTATTGGAACTTAAAATAAGATTATTCTCATCTGTCAGCCCAGCATATTACATAAAGTTTAAATACTGCTCTAACAAAAAGAAAAGCGATAGTTTATTCAACAATATAATAGTAAGATCTATAATCTGTATAACAGCACAACTGCATGGATTAAAAAACAAATCACAAAATAGTTACACTCACATTAAATCTAAGACAGTATGTTTTGTCTCTTAAAAAGAGAAAAAAAGAAGCATAAAAATTATGTTCTGTTTTAAAAATATCTATGCATCTACACCACTATCTTAAGAAGGATGTGCATACAAAGGTGTTAATATGAAAAGTCATTTCTGGCTGACAAAATTATAGAATTTTACTATTTACCTAAATTTTTTATTTTTCATGATAAATATGCATAACATCTAAATGAAAAGTACTTTGGAAAACCCTGTACTTTAGAACAAAAGCAATAAAACTGTCATTAAAAAGAAAAAAATGAGAAAATTTTTGCAAAAAATAAAATAAATAAAGTTAGGAACACTTCAATATACAAGGAATAAGTCTGATTCTAGAAGGTTGGTTCATGGTCTGAAATGAACAAGTGGTAAAAAAAATACAGATATGTACCAACGATTATTATGCTTGTCAAAAATAATAGTATTAAAGAATTTCACAGTTGGAAAAGATGTGAACAAAGTCACTGAGTGTTGTGCCCCATCTTCCTTCCAACTGATGTCTGAATATTAAGGAAAATAAAAATTGGACCAGACAAAGACCACTAATCTCTGAAATGCTTTGATTCTACCAAAGGCATTTGGTTGTAATGGAGGAAGTGGAAATTACTTCCTGCATTGTGGGAAGAATAAGAGAAGGTAGAGATAAGAAGAAGGGCTCAGAAAAAGGAGACATCTGAGAGCAAACTTAGGGAACAAGCGATGGAGGAATATCTTAGAGGAGGTGAATGAATTTGTCTNTTACGTCCAGGAGCTTGTGATTTACCTTGGAAGTAAAAACCAATCAAGAATCTACACACAAATCCTATGGATGGAAGTAGCCAACCAGTTATCTGTCAACTTGAACACCCCCTTAAATGACCAATCAGTTGTCTTCCTGCCTGAACACCCATTTTTGTACCCTTTTACCTGAATGCTGCTGCTGCTGCTGCTAAGTCACTTCAGTCGTGTCCGACTCTGTGTGACCCCATAGATGGCAGCCCATCAAGCTCCACCATCCCGGGGATTTTCCAGGCAAGAACACTGAATAATTCCCTATAAAAGCAGTGTAGCCCAAAACTCGGGGCTCCCTGCCTATAGCCGCTGCATCGGTGCCGGTGGGAGCCCTAGCTCGAGCTAGCAATAAACCCCTTTATGCTTTTGCATTACTGTGGACGTCTTATTCTCTCAGCTTTTGAGGATTCGGACTTTGGGCATAACAACTAGGAGGAAGAATATTAACTGAGTTTAAAAGTAGAAGTTTCTAGGAAAGATGGATAAAAACAAAGAATACCCAGTTTAATTCCCCCTTTTCCTTCACATTTCTTGCCTGTTTTCTAACAGAACCCCTTTGATAATCTAAGACCCCTACCACCATCAATCTATCTTGATATATTATAACTAATCAATCTTAAATTACTAATACTTCAAACACCTCTGAAGGTAATTTAACCCTGACCTCCAGGTCACCACTATTAATGTACATTAATTTACTCAATAAAGAGTAGCCACTCATTGTTAGAGCATGGATTTAAGGACATCTATTTTTGATTCTGAACCAAGGTTCAAACAGCTGAGGTTGCACTTAAACACTGCTACTGCTGCTAAGTCACTTCAGTTGTGTCAGGCTCCGTGCAACCCCCCAGACGGCAGCCCACCAGGCTCCCCTGTCCCTGGGATTCTCCAGGCAAGAAAACTGGAGTGGGTTGCCATTTCCTTCTCCAATGCATACATGCATACCAAGTCGCTTCAGTCGTGTCCAACTCTGTGCGACCCCATGGACAGCAGCCCACCAGGCTCCTCTGTCCAGAGGATTTTCCAGGCAAGAATACTGGAGTGGGTTGATATTTTCTTTGCCACTTAAAATACTGTAGCAATCTTAAACACTTAAGTCATGGTCTAAAATGCTGTTGTAAATTCTATACAATTTTATTAGAGTCATACTGCAAATAGTTAAAAGTTTTAAAATTGTTTTCATCCAATAACCACCATTTTCTCTATAGTGAAATATCATGAATAACTGGATTTAGGGGGAAATTTGTGCTTCAGTTGAAAAACAATGCATTTTCTAAACCTACCCTTCCAGATTTCCAGTCATCCCCTATGAGCTACATTATAGCTCTGTAAATTGTAAATAACTAATGGCAATGGAAAATAATTCTTGCACACAAGTAGAATCCTGTCTGGTGAAGGTTTGACTGACGTCCTTCCCCTACTGTGGAAGAAGCTAGTTTTGCCTCTATTTGCACATTCATTTCAGTATTCCCTGATCTATACATGTGACTGTTCCTTGGACATTAGGGAGAGACTGTTCCTAATTCCAACATATTTATGTGTATGGTATGTGTATGCAAACTCCCAGTGACACTAATGTGTTGGGCTGTAAAGTGTCTGGTAGGTTTTAAATAAGAGACTGGCTAAAATTTCAGGAACATATAAGTTGCCCATAAAGATTATTAGGAAAACTGAGCTCTTCAGAAACAGGTGAGATCTTATGATTAGGCAAGGGTAACAGCACTACGGGGTCTACATAATCTAATCAGCTCTGTTAACAAGTCTCCTCCACTGTTAACTTCCGGATTATGGATTTAAGAATTACTCAAGAAACTTCCTAATGTAATCTTGTAGCAGTTAAGAAGGTTAATGACTTTGTCTTCTGAAGGAATAAAATCCCAGGTTTAAAAAAGAGATTTTCTTTTTAAATCTAATTACCCCTCCAGCTAGACTAGAAACAAAAGTAAATGGCAACCACTATTCCAGCTTTGGCCCAAGAAATCTAACAACTCCCGCTCAAAAAGTGAACAATGCCAAGAGATTATGACTGATAAAATCGTTCCTACTCATTTCTCCACCTCATTTTAGGAGCACTGCCATTTGGCAAGGAAAACATCAGAGTTTAAATTAAATGCCCTGAATTTACCTCTTAAAAGTTTTAAGTGGATCAGACAGTGGCAGGAGCAGATGAATAAGCGCCCATGTAACCAAGTCATATTCTTCAAGATTTTTAGTCCTTGAATCATACGTTTCTGCCTTGCCAAGTGGAAATACAATATTCTCCAGTGCCAAGTCAAGTCCTTCATGCCCTGACCACCGTCACTGCTCTTTTTAGAGCATATTTTACACCCAGAGTATCTCTGAGTCTGCCCATGAACCCAGGAGTGTACCAAAACCAGGATTCAAGAGTGGCACAGACTCAAGCCTGTACAGTGACACCAATGAGATACATACTCATCTACTTTATATCACAGAAAGAGTTTGAAGTCAGGGTCTCCCAAAATAAAATCTCATGTCTTTTTCACCAACTAGCTATGACATTCATGCAATGAAATATGGATGAAGAACAGATTAATAGTAAAAACTAACACTCACTATGGGATTATTTTCAACTGTGAACTGACTAGCCTCACTTTAAATTTATGATCATAAGTCTCAAACGAGCACTCAGCACTATCATACAGCTTTTCTACCTTTCTCCAGTAAACTTTTACAATTCTCGAAAATGACAACTTCACACTTCTGCCAAAACTGCAACACCTGCTTCTCAGTTGGGCTCACATCACTCTGAAAATACAGATAAGTTCTAACAGGAACTCTGACATCTTACAACTACTACTACTTCATCTGTGCACACATGATCTATATTCCCTCGCAGTAAGCATGCAAAGGCTGTCCTTGTTGCATTTAAGGACCAAGCTCTAATTTATGCTCTGGATTCCATTAAGGCCTTCTCAAGGATGTAATACATGCAATTATCCTTTCCTGTATCACCAACTTCTTCTCTCTTTTGAATCTTTCCCACTGCNGATTATTTTCAACTGTGAACTGACTAGCCTCACTTTAAATTTATGATCATAAGTCTCAAACGAGCACTCAGCACTATCATACAGCTTTTCTACCTTTCTCCAGTAAACTTTTACAATTCTCGAAAATGACAACTTCACACTTCTGCCAAAACTGCAACACCTGCTTCTCAGTTGGGCTCACATCACTCTGAAAATACAGATAAGTTCTAACAGGAACTCTGACATCTTACAACTACTACTACTTCATCTGTGCACACATGATCTATATTCCCTCGCAGTAAGCATGCAAAGGCTGTCCTTGTTGCATTTAAGGACCAAGCTCTAATTTATGCTCTGGATTCCATTAAGGCCTTCTCAAGGATGTAATACATGCAATTATCCTTTCCTGTATCACCAACTTCTTCTCTCTTTTGAATCTTTCCCACTGCCTACAGGTAAGCTTGGAATGGGACTGTGCTTTTGAAAGTGAGACTGTGGGTTGTGAATACAACTTAGTAGGTCCAGATCAGCATCTTTTTCTTAATAAAACAAAAAGAATAGGATAGAAAGTGCCAGAGTGCATTAAAATGGAAAGAGGAAACAACCAAGGTGTCCTTCAGTAGGTTAACAGATAATCAATCAAACTGTGGTATATCCAGAAAGGGGAGTGTCAACCAGTTCTGAAAAGAAATGAGCTATCAAGGCATGAAAAGACAGAAGAGCCTTACACAAAGAGTACTAAGTGACACAAGGGGCTTCCCAGGCGGCACTAGTGGTAAAGAATCTGCCGGTCGATGCAGGAGATGTAAGAGACGTGGGTTCTATCCCTGGGTCCGAAAGGTCCCCTGGAGGAGGGCACAGCAACCCACTCCAGTATTCTTGCCTGGAGAACCCCATGGTTAGAGGAGACTGGCAGGCAACAGTAGATGGGGTTGCAAGAGTTGGAGATGACTGAAAAGACTGAGCAGGCACCCACATAAGTGAAAGAAGACAATCTGAAAAGGCTACATACTAGATGATTCCAGCTATATACAGGATATTCACAAAAAGGCAAAACTATGGAGAACGGGAAAAGATCAGTGCCTGAGGTTGAGGGTGGGGAAGGGAGACGAACAGATGGAGCACAGAGGACTTCTGGGGCAGTGAAAACACTCTGTATGATATTGTATTGGTAGATACATGTCAAATTTGTCAAAACCCATAGGATGTACAACACCAAGAGAGAACCTAGAAGTAAACTACAGACTGTGTATGATTATGAGTGTCAATGTAGGTTCAACAACTGTAACAAATGTACTACTCTAGTGTGGGAATGTTGGTATTTGCAGAGGTTATGCATGTGTGGAAGCAGGGAACACACAGGAATTCTGTAATTTGTCCCCGCTTTTAAAAATAAATAAGATCAGTTATGGTTTAGATAAGCATAACCAACTGGCTTTGGCAGTCAATTATCTCACTACTTTTATTTTTTCAAAGTCACTAAAGAAATTCTGAGAAAATATGATGGAAAACAATTTTTTCTAATGTTGGAGACAGTCAAGCTCAAGGAGGGTGCATATGAACATCATTTGAAAATATCTAAATACAACCTTTTAAAACACGGAAAGATTGAAAACTATTTTGCAAAATTTATTTCAGTAATATGTGTGCATACAGTTAACAGTAATATAAGAAATTTTTCACTGTGGGTTGCAATAAAAACAGATCAGATAACCACTGAGTTAAGTATTTTCCAACTTTAAAGTGAAGGTGAAAGTTGCTCAGCCGTGTCCAATTCTTCGAGACCCCATGGACTCTACAATCCATGGAATTCTCCAGGCCAGAACACTGGAGTGGGTAGCCTATCCCTTCTCCAGGGCATCTTCCCAACCCAGAGATCGAACTGGGGTCTCCTGCATTGCAGGCGGAGTCTTTACCAACTGAACTATCAACAAACAAAACCGTCCCTGGACCCAGCACCCACCTCCAGCTTTGACTTCATTTCTCTCTCTTACTGACACAGTGAAACTTGCCCTAAGAGTTGTCTGCCTTCATAGCTCCACTTCCTCACCTCAAATTTGGTCTCAATCAATTTTAAGCACTTCTGATGTCTCCTCTCCTATGAAACCACTCTTGCCACAGTGTGTTGTGAAACATGAGTCATGAAATCAATTACCTGTCTCACAACCTGGATACTTTTCATATATTTTAACTAAAACAACACATGACAACAGTTTAAATGAGGAAGTTAATGTGAGTGAGACTCAAAATGTCTCTAGTAAGCAAGACATTAACGAGATCTGCAAAAACAAAAAGGAGTCTTATTCTTCTCACTAAATTTTTAAGATCAGACTTAATGAAAAATAATTTGCACAAAAAATGTTTTAAGTGGACAATCTGATGCATTTTAAAAGAACGTATAGTTGTGTTATCTACCAACACAACCATGAAACAGATTTAAAGTATCCACAGACTTCCTTTGTAGTCAGTCCCTGCCTTTTTCCACCTGTAGCCCCAGGCAGCACCAATCTGCTTTCTGTTACCATACTTTTGTCCTTTCTAGAAGGGTACATAAGTGGAATAATATATATTTCAGTTGGGCTTTTGTTAGTATAATGTTTCTGAGATTCATCCTATTGTTTCAAATGTCAGGGGTTAATTCTTTTTTGAATGTATTGCAATGTGTTTATGGATACTGAGATTGTTTTCAGTTTAAGATAGCATGAATAACCTGCTGTAACGTTTATCTGTAACACTCATCAAACTGTTTACTTATAAATAATGAACTTTATTTTTTGTAAACTACATCTTGACAAATCAGATTCTAAAAATCTGGGTGTGCATATATGCTTTTACTTCTCTTGGGTAAACAGCTAGGAGTAAGTAGGTGCATGTGTCAATTTATAACAAACTACTAAACTGTTTACTTAAACGACTGTATCTTTCTGCATTCTCACCAGAAATGTGTAAGAGTTTCATGTGTTCTACATCCTGGTCAACACTTGGTATTGTTTTTTCTTTTGTGTCATTAAGATAAGCGTGTAGTATTATTTTACTATTATTTTAATTTCTATTTTTCCAAAGATTCACGACTAATGACTAACAAGACAAACGATATATTTTTATGTAGTTATTTGGCATATGAGTATTTTCTTTTCTTGAGGAATCTGTTGATATATTTGCCCTTTTAAAAAATACTGGGGACTGCCTGACAGTCCAGTGGTTAGGACTCTGCTCTCACCTGCCCTTTTAAAAACTACTGGGGCCATCCATATGTCTTCTTTGGAGAAATGTCTATTTAGTTCTTTGGCCCATTTTTTGATTGGGTCATTNATTCCTTCTGTAATTATTTCAATATCTTATATGTCTATAGGTCATGTTCGAAATATTTTTGGCTTAGATTTTTTGTCACTATAAAATACATGTTTTGCAGATGTTGAATCACTTAGGGAGCTTCCCAGGTGGCTCAGTGGTAAAGAATCTGCCTGCCAGTGCAGGAGAGGCTGATGAGGGTTCATCCCTGGTTGGGGAAGACCCCTTGAGGAGGTGATGGCAATCTACTCCAGTATTCTTGCCTGGAAAATCCCATGGACATAGGAGCCTGGTGGACTACAATCCATGGGGCCTCAAAGAGTCAGACACGATTGAGTGACTGAGCATAATGAGCTGCCCCAGTCTTGAACTTAGGACAAGGTCTTAAACTTTCTGTACATAAATAACTTCCTTTTCTGAAAGAGGTATCTGTTGCCCTGAGGTGCCTTTTAAGTATTGTAGCAGAGATGACAAGAAAAAGTAATATTTGAGACACATCACTTCAATTTTGTAACAGTGATTTAAAGAAAAGCAAAGAAAACAACTTTGAATGCCAAGGCTTTTGATTTACAACAATTGGGCTTTTTGACAGGCACAATGTTTTGAATAGTAAGAGTCTGGTCTTGAGTATTAAGAGTAAAAGGTCTGGAGGAATCAGGAAGTAAAGTTAATGGATTCAGGACTATCTAGGGAAGTAACAAGGTGAGAAGCCAGATAATCTCTCCTAGAATTGCTTTTGGGGAGATAAGAGGAAGGAAGGAAGCCCACCTTCCATCCTGTTCCCCCTTCCTTAGGCTGGAAACTACCATTAGTAGGAATAGATACTGACAACTTGATTCTAGAAGAAACGTTGAGTTCATAAGGTTGACAAAACCATATGATGAAAATTCTTATGTGTTTTTCCACGTCTCATGTTTCTTGACTGTAAAATGGTATAGGTTAATGTGACAATGTAAATTAAGAGAGAGCAGTTCACTAGTTTTTCTTATTAATAGACTATAACAAGGAATATTGCAAAAGACTTTGAAATGTACAAAAAATTACTGGGCATCCTGCCTGGTGCACCCTTCTGGATTATCTGTTGGCTTTAAGCAAATTTGTCATCTAAATTGTATGCTAATGTAAACAACTTTTGTACATAGGAATGGGCTTCTCTGGTGGCTTAGATGGTAAAGAATCTGCCTGTAATCCAGGAGACCTGAGCTTGGTCCCTGGGTGGGGAAGATCCTCTGGAGAAGGAATGGCTATTCACTCCAGTATTCTTGCCTGAAGAATTCCATGGACAGAGGAGGCAGGTGGGCTATAGTCCATGGGGTCGCAAAGAGTTGGGCATGACTGAACAACTAACAGACACATAGGAATGCAAATAAATTTTATTAGTGGAAATGTAATTTGTTCTTCTCCTGTGAAAGTGAAAGTTGCTCAATCATGTCTGACTCTTTGCAACCCCATGGACTATACAGTCCTTGGAACTCTCCAGGCCAGAATACTGGAGTGGGCAGCCTCTTCCTTCTCCCTTTCCTAACCCAGAGATTGAACCCAGGTCTCCCACATTGCAGGCAAATTCTTTACCAGGTGAGCCACCAGGGAAGTGCAAGAATATTGGAGTGGGTGGCCTGTCCTTTCTCTAGGGTATCTTCCTGACCCAGGAATTGAACCAGGGTCTCCTGCATTGCAAGCAGATTCTCTACCAACTGAGCTATCAAGGAAGCCTTTTTTCCTATGGGTATTAACCAATTTTGAATCTATTTGCACCTTCATGTCAGCATTCCTGATGGTTGTAACATCATACTGGTTCCTTAATGTATTAACAAGTTAAATAAATTCTTGATATATTTAAATTTTATGTTTGCATGAGAGCCATGATTTTGCTTTTTATTTTTTGATCAGAATGGAATCTTTACTTTCACAACTGTATAAATCTGATCCAAATGTATCCACCACTACTTTCTCCAAAAGAAACACGTTATAAATGAGCAAACTACATCTGCTCACTGAGTGAATGGACGTCTTGGCTGTCTTACTGGGTTTAATTAAGAGATCATTCATAGCAATACATTTATAGTAGAAAGTGTAGTATGATGTTAAGCCATTTTAGCTTTTGCACATAAATGGCACACTTCTTGCCCATGATTCAAAAGATTCTTGACCATAGGCAGAACACTAAATGACATAAATCAAAGCAGGATCCTCTATGACCCACCTCCTAGAGTAATAGAAATAAAAACAAAAGTAAACAAGTGGGACCTGATGAAACTTAAAAGCTTTTGCACAGCAAAGGAAACTATAAGCAAGGTGAAAAGACAACTCTCAGAATGGGAGAAAATGATAGCAAATGAAACAACTGACAAAGATTAATTTCTAAAATACAAAAGCAACTCATACAACTCAATACCAGAAAAGCAAACAACCCAATCAAAAAGTGGGAAAAAGACCTAAACAGACATTTCTCCAAAGAAGACATACAGATAGCTAACAAAAACATGAAAAGATGCTCAACATTGCTCATTATTAGAGAAATGCAAATCAAAACTACAATGAGATATCACCTCATACCACCAGTCAGAATGGCCCTCATCAAAAAGTCTACAAACAATAAGTGCTAGAAAAGCTGTGGAGAAAAGGGAACACTCTTGCCCTGTTGGTGGGAATGTAAATTGATACAGCCACTATGGAAGACGGTATGAAGAGTCCTTAAAAGACTAGGAATAAAACCACCATATGACCCAGCAATTCTACTCCTAGGCATATACCCTGAGGAAACCAAAATTGAAAGAAACACATGTATCCCATTATTCATTGCAGCACTATTTACAATAGCTAGAACATGGAAGCAACCTAGATGTCCATCAACAGATGGATGGATAAAGAAGTTGTGATATATATACCCAATGGAATATTACTCAGCCATAAAAAGGAACACATTTGAGTCAGTTCTAATGATGTGGATGAACTTAGAACCTATCATACAGAGTGAAGTTAAGTCAGAAAGAGAAAGATAAATACTGTATTCTAACACATATATACGGAGAAGGCAATGGCACCCCACTCCAGTACTCTTGCCTAGAAAATCCCATGGACGGGGGAGCCTGTTGGGCTGCAGTCCATGGTGTCGCTAACAGTCGGACACGATTGAGCGACTTCACTTTCACTTTTCATTTTCATGCATTGGAGAAGGAAGTGGCAACCCACTCCAGTACTCTTGCCTGGGGAATCTCAGGGATCGGGGAGCCTGGTGGGCCGCCATCTATGGGGTCGCACAGAGTCAGACACGACTGAAGCGACTTAGCAGCGGCAGCAACACATATCTACAGAATCTAGAAAAATGGTATTGAAGAATTTATTTACAGGACAACAATGGAGAAATAGACATAGAGAATAGATTTACAGACATGGGGAGAGGGAAGGAGAAGGTGAGATGTATGGAAAGCGTAACATGGAAACTTACATTACCATATGTAAAATAGATAGCCAATGGGAATTTGCTGTATGGCTCAGGAAACTCGAACAGGGGCTCTGTATCAACCTANAACAATGGAGAAATAGACATAGAGAATAGATTTACAGACATGGGGAGAGGGAAGGAGAAGGTGAGATGTATGGAAAGCGTAACATGGAAACTTACATTACCATATGTAAAATAGATAGCCAATGGGAATTTGCTGTATGGCTCAGGAAACTCGAACAGGGACTCTGTATCAACCTAGAGGGGTGGGATGGGGAGGGAGATGGGAGAGAGGCTCAAAAGGGAGGGGATATATGTACACCTGTGGCTGATTCATGTTGAGGTTTGATAGAAAACAGCAAAATTCTGTAAAGCAATTATCCTTCAATTAAAAAGAAATTCATTAAAAAAAGATTCTTGACCTTAAACTGTTAAGCTGGGCATGATTTTACCTTTAAAAAAATAATCTTGTAACATATGTTCTGGTAAATTGGGAATTTCTAGAGCTATATTAACTCACTTTTTAACGTTTTTTAAAATATGGATCATTTTTAAAGTCTTTGTTGAATTTTTTGCAGTATCCCCAACAAGGGCTCCAACCCACATCCCCTGCAATGGAAGGCGAAGTCTTAATCATTGGACTACTAGGGAAGTCCCTGTGTGTGTTATGATTGTTAGCCACTTAGTCCTGTCTGACTCTTTGCAACCCCTGACTCTTTGCAATCCCATGGACTGTAGCCCACCAGGCTCCTCCGTTCAAGGGTTTACCTAGGCAAGGACATTGGAGTTGGTTGCCATTTCCTCCTCCAGGGGATCTCCGTGACCCAGGGATTGAACCCAAGTCTCCCGCATTGCAGGCAGACTCTTTATCATCTGAGCCACCAGGGAAGTCCTAACATTTTAAATCTATGTTTGATGATGAAATGACTTCCTTGGTGGCATATCGGTTAAGAAACCACTTGCACCCTGCCAATGCAGGAAAAGCAGATTCAGTCCACTAGTTGAGAAAATCCCCTGGAGAAGGAAATGACAAGACATTCCAATATTCTTGCCTGGAAAATCCCATGAACAGAGGAGCCTGGTGGGCTACAGTCTATGGTGTTGCAAGAATTGGACATGACTGAGCAACTAAGCTACCACCACCACCACCATGATGATGGAGATCTTAGGTATCACCCACAAACAGCAGGGGCAATAGTTTGTAGAACAGTAAATAGTAGTTACCCTGTATCACTTCTCCAGTCATACCATCTAGGTATTAAGTGTTCAAACTTTTTTCCTTTGGCTTTATGTTTGCACAGGAAGAATTTTCATTGGGAATAAATTCTTCTGACTTTTCCAATCCTTTATTCAGGCCTCACTAAAGGAAGTGACGTAACTTTCAGATGGGGAGATTGGCAGAAAAATTTAGACATATGTTAGAAGTAACATAATTCCTTTTTCCTGGTGCTCTTCAGGATTAGCTGCTTTCGTCTTGCTGCTGCTAAGTCGCTTCAGTCATGTCCGACTCTANGGAAGTGACGTAACTTTCAGATGGGGAGATTGGCAGAAAAATTTAGACATATGTTAGAAGTAACATAATTCCTTTTTCCTGGTGCTCTTCAGGATTAGCTGCTTTCGTCTTGCTGCTGCTAAGTCGCTTCAGTCATGTCCGACTCTACGCGACCCCAGAGATGGCAGCCCATCAGGCTGCCCAGACCCTGGGGTTCTCCAGGCAAAAACACTGGAGTGGGTTGCCATTTCCATCTCCAATGCATGAAAGTGAAAGTGAAGTCGCTTGGTCGTGTCTGAGTCTTCGAGACTCCGTGGACTGCAGCCTACCAGGGTCCNCCTGGTGCTCTTCAGGATTAGCTGCTTTCGTCTTGCTGCTGCTAAGTCGCTTCAGTCATGTCCGACTCTATGCGACCCCAGAGATGGCAGCCCATCAGGCCGCCCCGACCCTGGGATTCTCCAGGCAAAAACACTGGAGTGGGTTGCCATTTCCATCTCCAATGCATGAAAGTGAAAGTGAAGTCACTTGGTCATGTCTGAGTCTTTGAGACTCCATGGACTGCAGCCTATCAGGCNCTATGCGACCCCAGAGATGGCAGCCCATCAGGCCGCCCCGACCCTGGGATTCTCCAGGCAAAAACACTGGAGTGGGTTGCCATTTCCATCTCCAATGCATGAAAGTGAAAGTGAAGTCACTTGGTCATGTCTGAGTCTTTGAGACTCCATGGACTGCAGCCTATCAGGCTCCTTCGCCCAAGGGATTTTCCAGGCAAGAGTACTGGAGTGGGTTGCTGTTGCCTTCTCTGGCTTTCATCTTAGAGACTTTATTGGGGGTAAGCGCTAAAAACGAGAGGATTACCATTTATCTGCCTTGTCAGTGAATCCACTGAACTAACAATCCTCGAGCTTCATTTCCAAAGAGCTTTGTCAATAATAAAACTTGATATGTTGAGTTCCTTTGCTTACATCTATCTCTCAAATGGTTTAGAACATGGATGAGGAAAAGGAGAGTTCTATTATTAGTCTCTCAAAACCTAGATCCAAGAAAAGGAGCTACTCTCTCAGACCTCCATATATAAAGACATAATTTGATTTTGGCTTACTTTAATACCAGTTAATAAGATATGTTCCAAGAATGCCTGAATAGAAATTGAAGTGAATTCAGAATAAATTTATACAACAGAGCTACCATGTGGGACAGAAATATCTATTTTAATATCTAGTTAAGGCTTAACTATTCACTTGTAGAAGACAAAGCTTTGTTCTNCCTTGTCAGTGAATCCACTGAACTAACAATCCTCGAGCTTCATTTCCAAAGAGCTTTGTCAATAATAAAACTTGATATGCTGAGTTCCTTTGCTTACATCTATCTCTCAAATGGTTTAGAACATGGATGAGGAAAAGGAGAGTTCTATTATTAGTCTCTCAAAACCTAGACCCAAGAAAAGGAGCTACTCTCTCAGACCTCCATATATAAAGACATAATTTGCTTTTGGCTTACTTTAATACCAGTTAATAAGATATGTTCCAAGAATGCCTGAATAGAAATTGAAGTGAGTTCAGAATAAATTTATACAGCAGAGCTACCATGTGGAACAGAAATATCTATTTTAATATCTAGTTAAGGCTTAACTATTCACTTGTAGAAGACAAAGCTTTGTTCTATTTATATTGCATTGGAAAATGTCTAAAAGGCTTTTTCTTTTTCTGGACTGTGATTTATATTATGGTGTGTGTCCAATACTCTGTATTTGTTGTTGTTGCCCTNACAGAAATATCTATTTTAATATCTAGTTAAGGCTTAACTATTCACTTGTAGAAGACAAAGCTTTGTTCTATTTATATTGCATTGGAAAATGTTTAAAAGGCTTTTTCTTTTTCTGGACTGTGATTTATATTATGGTGTGTGTCCAATACTCTGTATTTGTTGTTGTTGCCCTGTACACTTTCTGTAATTACAGGGACTTTTTGCTCACTGTGGTAAGTTAAGGTTAGGCAAGTTGTAGATTTTCTTAATATAGTTGCAGACATTTGAAGAATACTAGATAAAACAACCCAAGACTGATACCATGAAGAGTCTCCAGTGGTTGTATGTCATACTTTATATCCTATAGAAATTATTATATATGATTTTTCTCATATAGTATTTTTTAAACTTCTTTTGTAGACTTGTCTACTTAGTCCAATAAAACATTTACCAGGGAATTGTTCTAGTTTTACAGGCAGCACATATATGAGAATAATAGACATAGCTAGTATCACTGATTTTGTAATATAAAAGTATGGTTATTTGAAATGCAGTGCCAGTTACTGATTCCGTGAATCCCCAGAGAGACTGTCAAGTAGCCTGTTGATAAAGGAAATCCAAGTTATCTATTACTTCAGTAAAGGAGACTTCTACCTTGGGAATCTTTGTTGCTTTTTAGAAGACAAGGGGTAGATGGAACATTTATAAGATTTTGAGGGTTCTGGTTAAAGGCACATCTGTAAGTGTTGGGTAGGGGGCTGACTGGAGTCAGGAGAGTTTGTAACAAAATGGCTTAGGATTGATAGATGAAGTGAAGCAAGCATTTTAAAGTGAATCTTGAAGAGTAGACAGTCAATTGGGGAACCTCATGGAGTCATCCAGTGTCCTCAGTAGGGGCTTTTACTCTGGAAAGGACTAGTTGAATAGTCTATTAATGGAACAAATGGATTTTTGAAAGTTTCTCCAAAAAGTGATTAAGTTAGTTATTTGCAACTTCATCTTCCTAGGCAAGAGGTTACTGGAATAGTAAAGTCTTGTTAGAGCAGGCATTTGAATTATAAAGCCACTTTGATGTGAACAGTATGCTGTGTGATGACAGATAATTTAAGTTCTACAGTAAGTTTTTGCAATGTAATTTTCAGTAACATTTAATTTTTTGGTCATTTGTTTATTGTCTCAGGATATAAGTAAAATGTATTGGAAAAGGCAATTTAGAAACTATAGTTTAATATTTTAGAGCTAAAAGAAATGGAAACAATAGAAAATTTGGACTTATTAAATGGCAGAATAATCCTGAAAAAGTGAAATGCAGACAGTTTTTAGATATAATTGTTTTGCTAGTTATTTTCCTTGAAACTAATATATAGTCTGTCTTTGTCTTTGATTTGTAATGTTTCCAAAATAGATATTTTGTGTCTTTTATGGGTCAACTTTTGTTGTACCTTCTTCACAGCAAACATCTTTATGGACAGTAAGTTTATCTATATATTTTTAAATTTATGTTTCCTGGTTGAGAGTTAGCATCAATAGGTGACATCAGTAATGCTTTTGTAAGTTTACAACTGGTATTTTGGCAAGTCATTTGGTTTTGAATATGTTTTATCTAGTTCTGTCAAACCCATCAATGAATTTGACTGAATTTATTAACTGACTATTTCAGTGTCATGTAGACAGCTTTGGTGTAAGTAGGAATCAAAACACTAAATATCTCAGGGGAGTGAAACAGGATTTGTGATCCTTAGAGGAAGTTGTGTCATTGGAATGATTTTATCCATAATTTTGAATATCACGCTAGGAATTCCACAGCAGGTGTGTCTGGCTTGTGGTTTCTGTTTCTTCCTTCCCATTTAAAAATTCACAATGAGAGTTCTTATTTCTTTCCTCTCATTTTATTAAGTAGATAGCAAAAGAACTCAGATCTTCACTTTCTTTTTTAACAGGGGAAAATGAACATTCTTAAAGGTGAATAAATTTAATAAAAAAATATATATATACCACATGCTATGTTGCCTGTTTAATATTATAATATTCATCATTTTCATTTATGGTTTCCAATTCCTACCTTTAAGATGCTAAGAAATATAACTATGTAAAAATAACCCTAGGGATGAAATATATTGCTTCTTGTGTATATATATATATCATGAGCTTTCTGGGGACTTGAGCTGAGGAATAAGTTTAGGAATTGTTTAGGAGCTGAATTACAATACAGAGGAATAAGTTTAGGAATTGCTTAAGAATAAGTCCTAAACAAAAGTTCATATTACATTCTCAGAAGACCGAGTACATTGTAAAGAGTAGGCTCAGTGTTCATATCTTTGTGTGTCAACCTTTCTCGTGTTGTATGTGGATGCTAAATTGACTTCAGGAGTGTCTGACTCTTTGCGGCCTTATGCACTGTATCTATTCAGACTCCTCTGTCCATGGGGTTCTCCAGGCAAGAATACTGGAGTGGGTTGCCATGCCCTCCTCCAGGGGATCTTCACAACCCACAGATGGAAGTTTATGCCCCCTGCATTGGCAGGCAGATTCTTTACCATTCCTCAGAATGGGATTATTTGTTTTCTAATCAATCAAGTGGAATAAAAACAGAGTAAGTGGCTCTGAAGAGGAACCACATGTAGCTTNAAAAAAAAAAAGAAACATGTATACTATCATGTAAGAAACAAATCGCCAGTCTAGGTTTGATACAGGATATAGGATGCTTGGGGCTGGTGCACTGGGATGACCCAAAGAGATGATATGGAGAGGGTGATAGGAGGGGAGTTCAGGATTGGGAATTCATGTACACCCGTGGCGGATTCATGGCAATGTATGGCAAAACCAATACAGTATTGTAAAGTAAAAAAAAAAAAGAAAATAAAAAATAAAGAGCACACACACACACCCAAATAAAATAAAATAATTTAAATTTTAAAAATGATAAAAAATACTGGGGACTGCCTGGCTGTCCAGTGGTTAGGGCTCTGCTCTCACTGCTGAAGGCTTAGGTTTGATCCCTGGTTGGTAAACTAAGATACCAAAAGCTGTACAGTATGGCTAAATAAAAAAATAAAAAATACCACCTAGGACATGTTATTGAATTGTAAGAGTTCTTGATAAAATATAGATTCTAGCACTTTGTCAAAAACAAATTTGACAATATTTCCTCATAATCTATTACTTGCTTTTTCATTTTCATATCTGTCTTCTGAAGAGTAAAAGTTTTTATTTTAATAGAATGTATCATTTTTTTCCTTTTCTTTTACGATTCATACTGTTTGTGAAAGGTGATCATGTTTACTGTGAATAAAAAGTCTTATTTCTTCCTTTTAATCTGAGTATTCTATTTCTTGCCTTATCACACTGGCAAGAATCCACAGTACAGTACTGAATCCACAGTACAATGGTAAGAACAGACATCTCTACCTTGTTTCCAGTCAGAAAAGAAGCATTCACTATTTCACCATTAAATATGACATTAGTTATAAGTTTTTCAGATCTCCTAAACTGAATTGATGCTTTCAAATTTTGGACTCTTCAGAGTCCCCTGGACTGCAGGAGAGCAAACCAATCAATCCTAAAGAAAATCAACCCTGAGTATTCATTGGAAGAACTGATGCTGAAGCTTAAGTTCCAATACTTTGGCCACCTGATGCCAAGAGCGGACTATCAATACGAAAGATCCTGATGCTAGGAAAGATTGAAGGGGCGGCAGAGGATGAGATGATTAGATAGTATCACTGACTCAAAGGAAATGAATTTGTGCAAACTCCAGGAGTTTATAGAGGACAGAGGAGCCTGGTGGGCTACAGTCCAGGGAGTCGCCGAGTCTGACACGACTTAGTGACTGAACAACACATACAGGATTAATGAAATTCTTGTTTAGTAAGAGTTCTTTTCATTATTGAGTGTTCAATTTTGCAAATGCTTATTTACACCTACTTAAAAAATTATACAGTGTTTTTCATCTTCAGTCTATTAATGCACTGAATTATGTTGATTAACTTTCTAACATTAAACCAGTCTTGCATTCTTGGATAAGTGGAGTCGCTCAGTTGTGTCTGATTCTTTGCGACTCCATGGACTATAGCCTAACAGGCTCCTCCACTCATGGGATTTTCCAGGCAAGAATACTGGAGTGGGTTGCCATTTCCTTCTCCATCTTAGGATAAATCCCTTGGTGTTATAATTTGGTTATAATGCATTATCTTTTTATGTAATGTTGGAATTAATTTACCAAAATACTGTTAAGAATTTTTGCATCTATGTTCATGAAGAATACTGGTCAGAACTTTAAGGTAGGAAGTACTCCTTCCTTTTCAATTTTTTAGAAGAATTTTTTTAGAATTAGTATTATTTCCTTCCTTATGTATTTCATAAAATTCACCACTGAAACCATTTGGATCTGGAATTTTCTTCCTGGGAATGCAAATTCAATTTAGTTCCCAGATGAAGGAATATTCATGCTTATCTACTTTTCCTTGACTAAGGTTTAGTAATTTGTGTCATTCATGAAATTTGTCCTTTTCATGTTCCCAAATACATTGCCAGTTACTTGTAATAATTAATTACAATAAGATACTTAGTATCCTCCCTCTTTTATTCCTGATACCCACAATTTTTGTTTTCTCTTTTAGTCCTAAGCAGGGTTGCTAGAGGTTTCTCAATTTTGTTGATCTTTTCAAATAACCAGCTTGAGGTTTCATAGATTTTCTGTTATTTTCCTTCTTCAATTCCATTGATTTCTGCTCTTATCTTCACTATTACTTTCTTCCTGCTTGCTTTGCATGGAATTTACCCTTTTTTCTAGTTTCTTAAGATAAAAGTATTTATGATGAATTTAAAACCTCTTCTCTAATTTTCTAGTATCAGCGTTTAATGCTACATATTTCCTCCTAGGCACTGCTTCAGTTGACACCCACAGTGATATGATGTGTTTTCATTCAGTTCAATGTATTCCCTAATCTGTTTTTACTTCATCCAGTACATTTTTCAATTCAAGTATGTCTGTCATCTAAGGAATTCCATTTGGTCTTTTTTATAGGGTCCACTTCTCAACTCAGCAGGATCCTCCTTGATTCTTCCTTTTTGACATAAAGACCGTATTTGTAAATGCTGTTTTAACATACTTATCTACTAGTTTGACCAGTTCAGTCATTCCTGTGTGTTAGTTGCTCAGTCATGTCTGACTCTTTATGATCCCATGGACTGTAGCCCACCAGGCGCCACTGTCCATGGAATTCTCCAGGCCAGAATACTGGAGGGGGTTGCTATTCCCTTATCCAGGGCTTCTTCCTGACCCAGGGATTGAACCCAGGTCTCTTGCATTGCAGGCAGATTCTTTATGGTCTGAGCCATGAGGGAAGCTCCAGTTCTATTAATTGATTTTTCTCTTTTCTAGGATTTTTTTTTTTTTTTGCTTCTTTGAATGCCTGGTAATTTCAATAGGATACTGTTAATTTTATATTATTGGTGGCAAAATTTTATTCTATCCTTAAACTGTATTGTAGTTATTCTGCTGCTGCTGCTAAATCGCTTCAGTCGTATCTGACTCTTTGTGACCCCATAGACGGCAGCCCACCAGGCTCCCCCATCCCTGGGATTCTCCATGCAAGAACACTGGAGTGGGTTGCCATTGCCTTCTCCAATGCATGAAAGTGAAAGTGAAAAGTGAAGTCGCTCAGTCGTGTCCAACTCTTTGTGACCCAATGGACTACAGCCCACCAGGCCCCTCTGTCCATGGGATTTTCCAGGCAAGAGTACTGGAGTGGGTTGCCATTGCCTTCTCCAGTAGTTTATTCTGAAGCACACCAAACTAGTTGGAGTCAACAAAATTATTTCATACTTTGCTTTCAAATTTTATCAGGACAAATTATCAAGAGAAGAGAATGAGAACACAGCCAAAGAAAGACTGTGTAAAAATATCTCCAAAAGATGCAACTGGTAAAGGACTTATTCAAAATATATAAAGAACTTTTTAAAATTCTATAAGAAAATGAACCCAATTTAAAAATAGGCAGAAGATCTGAGCAAAAAAGATTTATCAAAGAAGATATGAAGATGCCAAGTAAGCATAGGAAAAGATGCTCAACATCATCTTGTTAGAGAATTGCACATTAAAACAATGAGATACCACTATACACCTAACAGGATGGAAAAAATCCAAACACTAACACCACCATATGCAGTGGGAATGCAAAATGGCACAGACACTTCCAAAGATAACTTGACAGTTTCTTAAAAAACTAAAGGTACCTCATGACCCAGCAATCACGTTCCTTAGTATTTACCCTAATGAACTGAAAACTTATGTCCACACAAAAACCTGCACATGAACATTTAATTATAGCTTTTCTCATAACTGCCAAAAGAGGCAACCAAGATATTCTTCAGTAAGGGAACTGAACTTTGGTACATCCAGAAAATAGATTATTCAGCTCCCAAAAAACAATGAGCTATAAAGCCATGAAAAAACTTAGAGGAAGCTTAAATGCATTACTAAGGAAAAGAATATATACTGTATGAATCCAACTGTATGACATTCGGGAAAAGACAAAACTATGAAGGCAGGAATAAGATAAGTAGTTGCCAGGGGTTAGGGATAAAGATGTGGCACATATAGGATTTTTAGGGCAATGAAACTATTCCTGTGTACCACAACAGTGGAAATACAGCACTGGATGTTTGTCAAAACCCACAGAATATGTAATACCAAGAATGAACTCTAGATAAACTGTGGATTCTGAGTGGTAACAAGGTGTCAATGTAGGTCCATCAGTTGTAACAAATGTTCCACTCTGGTGAGGGGTGTTGGGAGCAGGAGAGCCTGTGCATGTGTCAGATCAGGAGAAACATAGGAACTGTCAATATTTTCCACTCAACTTTGCTGTGAACCTAAAACTGGGCTAAAAACAGTCTATGAAAAAAATCTTATTAAGGAAAATTAAAGCAGCAAGTAAGCCTAGAGCAGGAATCGGCAAATAATAGTCAAGGGTCAAATGCAAACCATGGCTAATTTTGGTATGGTCCTCAAGCTAAGACTGGCATTCATATTTTAGAAAGGATTATAAACAAATAAGAACATTTGACAGAGACCATATGTAGCCTGCAAAGCCTAAACTATGTATTATCTGGCCTTAAGGTAGTTAAGCTTTACTAATAAAGCAGTAATATCTTTTTGAGGCTTCTGCCTAATGCTTTACATACTATGAAGTTTTTTCAACTGTGCCTGGTGGCTGTTGAAATTCAAGCTGTTTCCTGTCCTGTGTGAACTCCAGGAATTGTTCTGGAACTAATCTTTCCAAGTTTTTCTCTGTTCTTGGGCAGTTTCCTCTCATTCAAGGCTAGAAGGCGAGGTAGCCAAAGACTTGCCCGGATCTTTCTATAGATCTTTAGAGCTCTGTTCTCTCTGTGGGTCCCTCCTTTCTGAGACTCTGTCCTGTCACCCTGGTCTCCACAACTTTGACTTCTGTTGTACCTATTCAGTGAGACAACAAGATTATTTTGGGCTCCCCCCACCCGGGGCCATAAAACTGCCTGCCAGCTGCTAGAGCTGTAAGGCTCATCATTTTATTTGTTCTCTTTCTCTCAGGGATAACAGTCCTGTGCTACCTTTTTTCCAATATCTGAAAATCCATTGGTTTATATATTTCATCTGGTTTTCTAGCTTCTAAGGGGGGAAAGTAAGTATAGTCTGTTATTCCATCTGGGCTAGGAGTAGAAATCTCCACTTACTTTGATTTTTGTGTATTGGGATAGTTTTTTTGTTTCTTACCAAAATATGATTTTTTTAAAAAAAATTTATTTGACTATAATTGCTTTACAATGTGTTAGGTTCTGCTGTACAGAAAAGTGAATCAGCTACTGTTGTTAAGTTGGGTCTGACTCTTTGTGACCCCATGAACTGCAGCATGCCAGGCCTCTCTATCCATCACTGTCCCCCTGAGTTAGCTCAAACTCAAGTCCATTCAGTCAGTGATACCATCCAACCATCTCATCCTCTTTTGTCCCCTTCTCCTCCTGCCCTCAATCTTTCCCTGCATCAGGGTCTTTTCCAGTGAGTCAGCTCCTTGTATCAGGTGGCCAAAGTATTAGAGCTTCAGCTTCAGCATCAGTCCTTACAATGAATATTCAGGGTTGATTTCCTTTAGGATTGCCTGGTTTGATCTCCTTGCAATCCAGGGGACTCTAAAGAGTCTTCTCCAACACCACAGTTCAAAAATGTCAGTTCTTTGGCACCCAGCTTTCTTCATGGTCCAGCTCTCACATCTGTACAAGACTACTGGAAAAACCATAGTCTTTACTATAAGGACCTTTGTGTGCAAAGTGATGGTTCTGCTTTTTAATATGCTGTTGAGTTTGTTATCATGAGAAAAGCTGGGCTGGATGAAGCACAAGCTGGAATCAAGATTGCCAGCAAAAGTATCAATAACCTCAGATATGTAGATGACAGCACCCTTATGGCAGAAAGTGAAGAAGAACTAAAGAGCCTCTTGATGAAAGTGAAAGAGGAGAGTGAAAAAGTTGGCTTAAAGCTCAACATTCAGAAAACGAAGATCATGGCATCCGGTCCAAGCACTTCATGGCAAACAGATGTGAAAACAGTGGCTGACTTTATTTTGGGGGGCTCCGAAATCACTGCAGATGGTGACTGCAGCCATGAAATTAAAAGATTCTTGCTCCTTAGAAGGAAAGTTATGACCAACCTAGATAGCATATTAAAAAGCAGAGACATTTCTTTGCTGACAAAGGTCCATCTAGTCAAAGCTATGGTTTTTCCAGGAGTCATGTAGGGATGTGAGAGCTGGACTATAAGGAAAGCTAAGTGCAGAAGAATTGATGCTTTTGACCTATGCTGTTGGAGAAGACTCGAGAGTCCCTTGGACTGCAAGGAGATGCAACTAATCCATCCTAAAGGAAATTGGTCCTGAATATTCATTGGAAGGACTGATGCTGAAGCTGAAACTCCAATACTTTGGCCACCTGATATGAAGAGCTGACTCATTTGAAAAGGCCCTGATGCTGAGAAAGATTGAAGGCAGGAGCAGAAGGGGACAACAGAGAATGAGAGGGTTGGATGGCATCACTGACTCAATAGACATGAGTTTGAGTAAATTCTGGGAGTTGGCAATGGACAGGGAAGCCTGGCATGCTGCAGTCCATGCAGTCGCAAAGTCGTACGCAACTAAGTGATTGAAATGAACTGAACTGATGTTTGTTATAGTTTTTCTCCAAGGAGCATGTATCTTTTAATTTTATGGTTGTAGTCAACTGTCTGCATTGATTCTGGAGCTCAAGAAAATGAAATCTAACACGGTTTCCACATTTTCCCCATCTATTTGCCATGAAGTCATAGAATCAGATGCCATGATCTTAGTTTTCTGAATGTTGAGTTTTAAACCAGCTTTTTCACTCTCAAGGTCTTTCCCTTTCATCAAGAGGCTCTTCAGTTCTTCTTCACTTTCTGCCATTGAAGTGGTATTATCTGCATATCTGAGGCTGTTGATATTTCTCCCGGCAATCTTGATTCTAGCTTGTGCTTCATCCAGCCTGGCATTTTACATGTACTCTGCATATAAGTTAAAGAGACAAGGTGACAGTATACAGCCTGGATGTACTCCTTTCCCAGTTTTGAATCAGTCCATTGTTCCATGTTTAGTTCTAACTGTTGCTTCTTGACCTGTATATAGGTTTCTCAGGAGGCAGGTAAGGTGGTCTGGTATTCCTATCTCTTTAAGAACTTTCCAGTTTGTTGTGATCCACACAGTCAATCCACACATTGTCAATGTGTCAATCCATACACTCAATCACTTGAAAATATACATATACTCTCTCTTTTTCGGACTTTCTTCCCATTTAGGTCACCACAGGTCATTAAGTAGACTTCCCTGTGATATACAGCAGGTTCTCAATAGCTGCCTATTTAATACATAGTGTCAATAGCACATATATGTCAATCCCAATCTCCCAGTTCTCCCCACTCCCCATCCCTCTTGGTATCCACATATTTGGTCTTTACAGCTGTGTTTCTGTTTCTGCTTTGCAAATAAGACCACCTATTATCATTTTTCTAGATTCAACACAGATAATATATGATTAAAATACGTTACTTATGAATGACATTAACATATAGTGAATTTACTGTTGTTTATAAGTGAGTTGAAATATTTTTGAAATTTCCTGGTTTTAATTTTTCTTAGACCCACGTGTTATTTGGAATTGTATTATTTAGTTTCCAAATTATCTGGTGACTTTACAGAGGGCTTTGTTACTGACTTCTAATTTGATTTCATTTTGTGGTAGAGAGCAGGCTCTTTGTACTGAACGAATTCACAAGGTGAACCTTCTACACATCCCAGGGCTCACTCTCTCTGTGCTACTTTCTCCTCTCCACACTTGATCTTGCAAACTTTAGCTCCTTCCGCTTCCCTGGTCTTTCTTTCTCCTTAACTCAAGAGCCCACCAGGTTCTGCCTGGGAACCCCTGCTCAGCCTAGAAACTGTTATAGTGCTCGTCTCACTTTTTCATCTCTCAGAGATTCCTGACCTTTGTTATCGTTGTTTCTAACATCTTGAAAACTATTTCATGTGTTTTGCCCATTTACCAGTGGTTGTTTTTTGGGGAGGGTGGAGAGGGGTATATACCAATTATTCTGTCCTGGCCAGAAGCAGAACCCCCTAAACTCTAATCTGTAATATGATACACACTGACAACTATAACCCACATAAACAAAAGTTCTTTGGTGCGCTAGACAAATTTTAAGAGTGCACAAAGCCTTAGAGAACTAAGAGAACTGTTGCTCTAAACTTTACGGTGTCCCAGGGCTTAGTTTTAGGCTTTGTTCCCCACAGCACTCTCCTCCCAGGTAATTTAAGTATACAATTTTAAATCACTCATCTTTTTAGTTAGGTAGATTCATCCAATCATACCTAATTCTCTTTTCCACTTGAATATCCACTAGAAACCCAAATTTAACATAGCAAAATAGTAATTCTGATCCCTTTCCCTAACCACAATCCTTGCCCTGGTCTCCATCTCAATAAATGGCATCATCATTTCTCCAGTTGCTTGAACCAAAAATGTAAGGGTCATTCCTGACTCCTCTTTTAGTCATAGGGGTATGTTAAATTCATCAGCAAGTACAACTGGCTCTACTTCAAAAGTTTACCTTGAATTGTTGATTTTAGTTCTATGACCACTCTAGAAATGCCACATCTCTGGCCTAATTTACTAAAACACCCTCACTTCCTACAGGTCTCTCACCTACTTAAAGGAATCTTCCTGGACCAGCAGCTTCATCACTTTCTACCCCTACCTGAAGTCACTTCATAGCACGTAACACAAATCTGACACATCTTACTCACTTGTTTACTGTCTGACTATTCCCAATATAATGTAAGCTCTGCTTGAGCTGAGACATTATCTGCTTTTTGAATGTTATATTCCTAGTATCTAGAATATTGTGTGGGATACAGTAACTGGTAACCAATAAATATTACTTGAGTGAAGAGCCGTCAGATTGGTTTTCTTACTATTTCTCGCCACCTTACAATTTATTCTCTATTCAGCAGACATCATCTTTTCAAATGTAGATAAAATCATATTACTTGTCTTTCTAAACTCTCCAATGACTTCCCACTGCAGTAAGAATAAAACCCAAAATATACTCCTAAAAGGTCTTATGGCTCTGGCCCCACCTCCCTATACACCACTCTTCCCCTCCCCTTCATTCCCTACACTCTATTCACACTCGCCTACACTGTGTCTGTTTCAGGGCCTCTGCCTTTGATTTTCTCTCTGACTGGAATACTATTCCTCCAGTTCTGTGAAGCATTACTTTTATTTTAAGGTAACAATTCACCTTTTAATTTTAATTGTTACCTCATTTCAAAGGTCAGCTCCTTAAGAAAAGCCTTTTCCTGACAACATTATCTAATGTCTCCATAATTTCTATCAAATTACTCCATTTTATTTTTTTATAGCTTGCCAATGCAGGAGACGTGGGTTGGATCCCTGGGTTGGGAAGATCTCTTAGAGTAGGAAAAGGCAATCCACTCCAGTATTCTTTCCTGGAAACTCCATGGGCAGACAAGCTCAGTGGGCAACAGTCCAAGGGGTTGCAGAGTCAGACATGACTAAGCGTGCACACATATACACATCAAACGTCAACTCTTTAAGGAAAGCCTTTTCCCGATGATATTATCTAATGGTCTCATCAGTTCAGTTCAGTCGCTCAGTCGTGTCCAAATCTTTGCAACCCCATGAATTGTAGCAAATCAGGCCTCCCTGTCCATCACCAACTCCCGGAGTTCACCCAAACTCATGTCCTCATAATTCCTATCAAATCACTGTTTTATTTTCTTTATAGCATCTGCCATCTAAAATTGTGGTATTCGCTGATTTATTGTTTTTAATCTGTCTGCTATTAGAATATGACAAGAGGTCTTGTCGCTGCTCTATACTCAGTACATAGAACAGCAGCTGACACATGGCAGATGCTCAATAAACATTTAGTGAATTAATGAACAACCTAATAAAAAATAAAGGAAGAAATAAAGCTATCATGTCTTGCCTACTTAACAAGATTAAGCTGGTCCTCTCAGGAAAAGTTTCAGGAGATAATCCCATGTTCATTAGAAGTTAGTTTTTCTTTTCTTGGCAAAGTATAAAACTATCTATTACCAAGGTAAAGACCATTAAGATTCCCAAAATATGTCTGTCATGGCAGTTAGGCAATTAGAGTAATTCTCTGTCAGGCTAAGATTCCACCTCTGAGCAATTCAGTCTTAACTAAGAAGCAATTCAGTCTTAACTAAGAAGACTTATCAAAAGCATTTGCAATCTGAAATCCATAGGTAACTCAATAAAAGCATTTCATTCAACCCCATATCAAATATGCTTTCTACAGATTTCCAACTAACGCTCAAAATGATTTCACTATTTCTCTCCTCTTCTAAAAGAGGAAGTCATGAATACAAATCTATTCCAAAGAGTGTTAAAGAAAATAAGATATACCATCACAAAGCCACCAAAGTTACTCATTCAAAAAATTAAGCTTTTTAAAAGCACTATAACCTGAAACTAAAGCTTAGTCCCTCAAAAAGAAGTTCCCAACACACAAATTATTTACTCAGATACAAAGCACAGTACACGCAAAGGGCTTCAAGTTGAGTATCTGGTGAGTGTGGGTTTAATTTCCAGTCCTGCTTTTTACTAATAGTTCTCTAAGCCAAACAATAAATCAAGAGTAAAAGTAATATTTCCAAATTATGTACAGATGCAATAACTGCTTTCCCGGAGAGTTTCCTGGAAAATGTATCCCACCAAAACAAGAAGAAAGAAGAGGTGGATTTGGATCCTGAAATAAGTCAGCTGCCATAGGAGGGAGGCTAGGATACCCAGAAGACTGGTGACAGGGAGCTCCAGGGCAGCCATGAAGGAGGCCCAGAGAGAGCAGACACAGTGGACTGGGAAAGAGCTGGGGCTGCTTCAGGCAAAAGGCCCTGAGAGAAAAGTGCCTTGATGAAATATCTATGAGGTTCACTGTAAAGTGACTCACATTTCTGATGGAAAGTTTAGAGATAAATTAATACCATATAAATAAAAAAGTAAGAACATGAAATGATTAATTATAGGACAAACAGAACGCTTTCCTGAAAGGAATTGCAAGTTTAAGGACAGAAAAAATAATTTTCCCTTTAATGCTCTCAGTTCTTAGCTGGGGCATTATAACAAAAGACAGATTTATATAAGAAAAACAAAACAGATGGTTATTAACACATATACCTCATACGTTTATGGAAGACACCCAGAGAAAAACTCTTAAGCCACTCAGAGGTAATTTACAACACAGGCTTAAATATCATCTTCAGCTAGATTTAAAAAAAAAAAAGAAAGGTGTGGGGGAGGTCAGTTATGGGGAGATGGCCAGGAAAAATACAGTAACCAAGAGTGAAATGTGTTACGCTGATTTAAGTCCAAGCCTTCTCCATCAACAGGAAACTAACTTACTTCTAGGAATAGAGAAGGGACGAGGGACAGACACCTTTGTGCAGTGTTGTGCTTAGTCACTTTAGTTGTGTCCGACTCTGTGCAACCCCATGGATTGTAAGTACCCCCAGGCTCCTCCATCCATGGGGATTCTCCAGGCAAGAATACTGGAGTGGGTTGCCATGCTCTTCTCTAGGCAATCTTCCTAACTCTGGGATCAAACTGAGGTCTCCTGCACTGCAGGTGGATTTTTCATCATCTGAGTGAAATGGAGGGGAGGCAGAGAGCTTTTCTTTCTGCTGTTTCTCAAATGTCTTCTCCTCAAAGAAATATGCCATGGTGACACATACTTGGGAAGTGGCATATTCTGCTATTCTTCATAACCACAGTATGTGTGCTGCCTGGTTCAAACTGTATACCAACCTTATAAAAAAATTAGGACAATATTCAGAGATTGAGAAGAAGGTGAAAAATAACAATTTAAAATGGAGATAAATTTTCATTTTTCAAATTAGGACTTCAATCAGTTGTTAACATGGAAAACTGAAAAATTCTCTAAGAAATAATGGAACAATCTTTTATAAAAATGAAGGTAATTATTAAAACAAAAGCCCAAAGGTTTGACAGTTGTTAGTTCACGGAAATGGAAATGGGAACAGTTTGGTGGNTTTTCATTTTTCAAATTAGGACTTCAATCAGTTGTTAACATGGAAAACTGAAAAATTCTCTAAGAAATAATGGAACAATCTTTTATAAAAATGAAGGTAATTATTAAAACAAAAGCCCAAAGGTTTGACAGTTGTTAGTTCACGGAAATGGAAATGGGAACAGTTTGGTGGTGGAGGAGGCAGATTTTTTTATATAAGCCTAATAGAAATGTAGCCAAAGATGGAGAAGCTCTATACAGTCAGCAAAAACAAGACCAGGAGCTGACTGTAGCTCAGATCATNATGCTGGGACAGGAGAAGGGGACGACAGAGGATGAGATGGCTGGATGGCATCACCGACTCAATGGACATGAGTCTGAGTGAACTCCGGGAGTTGGTGACAGACAGGGAGGTTCATGGGATCACAAAGAGTCGGACACGACTGAGCAACTGATCTGAACTGAACTGACACAGGCACAGCTACCTGACTGACAAAACAATGATGTGCTCACATCTGGTAACTGTGCACTCCTCCTTCCTCCATACAGATCACTGTTGGACCTGCCCCTTGAAAGCTTAAAAAGTGAAAAAAGAAAACAGTTCTCTTAGCACAACTAAGACATACCATTTATGGGATACTTAGCAAATATTAACTCTCCACCATTGGCCAGGCACCTTAAATGTAAATTTAAATTGGAAACCAACCAACAAAGAATAAATAGCTACCTAATTGACAAAACAGTAAAGTACTCACACTGGAAAAGATACATACAAACACCATTAAGGAAAATGAAGTGATAAAGTTGGGAAGCTGGTAATAATGAATAAAATGAAAACTATTTTTGGCACAAATTTGCAAGCTACAGAGTACTGAAATCCTTTACAGAAATACTGTCACTGAGTGGCCTGAGGACAGGATGGTAAGTCAGGAATGTTTCCATTTGAATCCCATTTTCTTCTCACAGAGATGCTTTGACAGCAATTAAATATTTGCAAAATGCTTAGTGATGAGCTCAAAGTATAATGTGAGTCACAAATCAAAGAACAGGCACANATCCTTTACAGAAATACTGTCACTGAGTGGCCTGAGGACAGGATGGTAAGTCAGGAATGTTTCCATTTGAATCCCATTTTCTTCTCACAGAGATGCTTTGACAGCAATTAAATATTTGCAAAATGCTTAGTGATGAGCTCAAAGTATAATGTGAGTCACAAATCAAAGAACAGGCACATTTGACAAAACTCAGCACCCATTTATGATTAAAACTCTTCAAAAAATGGGCATAGAAGGAACCTACCTCAACATAGTAAAGGCCATATATGATAAGCCTGCAACAAACATTATTCTCAATGGTGAGAAAATGAGAGCGTTCCCCCTAAGACCAGGAACAAGACAAGGGTGTCCACTTTCCACCACCATTATTCAACATAGTTCTGGAAGTTCTAGCTACAGCAATTAGAAAAGAAAAAGAAATAAAAGGAATCCAGATAGGAAAAGAAGTAAAGCTCTCACGTTTTATAGATGACATGATAGTGGACATAGAAAACCCTAAAGATAGTATCAGAAAATTACTAGAGCTCATCAGTGAATTTAGCAAAGTTGCAGGATACAAAATCAATACACAGCAATCACTTGTATTTCTATGAACAAACAATGAAAAATCAGAAAGAAAAATTAAGGAATCAATCCCAATCACCACTGCAACAAAAAGAATTAAATATCTAAGAATAAAATCACCTAAGCAGACAAAAGAACTGTACAGAAAATTATAAGACACTAATGAAAGAAATCAAAAAGGACATAAACAGATGGAGAGATATCCCATATTCCTGGGTAGGAAGAATCAATATTGTGAAAACGACTATACTACCAAACCCCATCTACAGATTAAATGTGATATCTCTATCAAATTACCAATGTCACTTTTCACAGACCTAGAACAAAAATTTCACAATTCATATGGAAACACAAAAGACCCAGAATAGCCAAAGCAGTCTTGAGAAAGAAAAATGGAGCTGGAGAAATTAACCTTCCTGATTTCAGATTATACTACAAAGCTACAGTCATCAAGACAGTATGGTACTGGCACAAAAACAGAAATAGAGACCAATGGAACAAGATAGAAAACCCAGAAATAAACCCATGTACTTGTGAGTACCCTATTTTTGACAAAGGAAGCAAGAATGTACAGTGGGGCTGAGACAGTCTCTTCAATAAATGGTGCTGGGAAAACTGGACAGCTACATGTAAAAGAATGATATTAGAACACTTCCTAACACCATACACAAAGATAAACTCAAAATGGATTAAAGACCTAAATGTAAGACCAGAAACTATAAAACTCTTAGAGGAAAACAGGTAGATCACTCAATGACATAAATCAAAGCAAGATCCTCTACAACCCACCTCCTAGATTAATGGAAATAAAAACAAAAGTAAACAAGTGAGACCTGATTAAACTTTAAAGCTTTTGCACAGCAAAGGAAACTATAAGTAAGGTGAAAAGATAAACCTCAGAATGGGAGAAAATAATGGCAAATGAAACAAGTGACAAAGGATTAATTTCCAAAATATACAAGCAGCTCATATAACTCAATACCAGGAAAACAAACATCCCAATCAAAAAGTGGGAAAAAGATCTAAACAAACATCTCTCCAAAGAAGACATACAGATGGCTAACAAACACATGAAAAGATGTTCAACACTGCTCATTATTAGAGAAATGCAAATCAGAATCACAATGAGATATCACCTCACACTGGTCAGAATGGCCATCATCAAAGTCTGCAAGCAATAAATGCTGTAGAGACTGTGGAGAAAAGGGAATGCTCTTGCACTGTTGGTGGGAATATAAATTGATATAGCCACTATGGAAGATGGTATGCAGATTCCTTAAAAAACCAGGAATAAAACCACCATATGACCTAGCAATCCCACTCCTAGGTATATATCCTGAGGAAACAAGGGTTGAAAAAGACACATGTATCCCACTGTTCATTGCAGCACTATTTACAATAGCTAGAACATGGAAGCAACCTAGATGCCCATCAACAGATGAATGGATAAAGAATGTGTGGTACATATACACAATGTAATATTACTCAGCCATAAAAAAGAACAGATTTGAGACAGTTCTGATGAGGTGGATGAACCTAGAACCTATAAAACAGAGTGAAGTGAGTCAGAAAGAGAAAAATAAATATCATATTCTAATACATATATATGGAATCTAGAAAAATTGTTCTGAAGAATTTATTTACAGGGCAGCAGTGGAGAAACAGACATAGAGAACAGACTTATGGACATGGGGAGAGGGGAGGAGAGGGTGAGACGTATGGAAAGAGTAACATGGAAACTTACATTACCATATGTAAAATAGATAGCCAATGGAAATTTGCTGTATGGCTCAGGAAACTCACAAAGGGGCTCTGTACCAACCTAGAGGGGTGGGATGGGGAGGGAGACGGGAGGGAGGTTCCAAAGGGAGGAGATATATATATATACCTATGGCTGATTCATGTTGAGGTTTGGCAGAAAACAACAAAATTCTGTAAAGCAATTATCCTTCAATAAAAAATAAAAATTATAAAAACAAACAAACTTGTAACTCATCAAAAAAAGAAAAGAGCAGGCCCATACTTGCAAACAGAAAAGTCACTGTCTGAGCAAACATTCAACCAAAATTCAGTCTCTTAAGTAATATTAACAGGAAAGTTTGCATTGAACATTAATATACAAAACACAGTTTTTAAAAATTACTTAAGATGAAAAACTGCAAGCCAAGTATTTTGCAAATAAAGAAAAATGTAGTATAACTTACGATATTTACTATGAATTTCATCTATTTCCTTTTCTGTTTGGTCCTTTGTAAAAACCATTACCTATAAAAATGAAATATTCTTAATTAAAAATTTTTTTAAATGACAAAAAAAGAAGTTAGTACAATAAACTTAAAAGTCTCTAATGTGGATGTTTAAAATTGAGGAAAATAATCTCTCATCCCTGTTTTATATAGACCGAGAAGATTAACTCCTATTTACTTCTTTTAATACTGTAATTAATACGTTTTACTTACATCAGTAGAAAATGCAACACTGATTCTACTAGATATACAAAGTATTAACACAAAAATCAATTAAATTTCCTACGTTCAATATTTAATTTTTTCACATTTATCAGTACAACAGGTTACACAACAGCGAAGAGACATTTAGTAGGTCATTAATAAGGCAGATCTCCCTGTTTGTCTTCTATCTTTTCCCAATCTAACTCCCAAGTCTACCACAAAGGTAATATGTAGAGAAGATGCAATACAAGACTTCATATGTTAAATTTCTAGTTCACTTTTTAAAATATTAAACTTCAAAAATCAGAAACATACCGACACAATTCATTATAGTCTCCATCTTACAGTCAGCACACGGGTAATAACGAAATCAACAAAAATCTCATTTTTTTCCTATCTGATCATAAACTTACTTGCCTAAAGTTGTTGTTTTCCTTACAAACACGCTACCAATGGCCTAGAAAATGTCTACATGGGAGAGCCCAAAACACTTCCTCCAGCGTCAAAGGACACAATGACTATTTTCTTCTCTGATACCCTTTCCTCAAATTTTGGACCATCAAGCTAGAGAAAGGCAATAGTGAAGGAATTTAGGTCTCTGATTCCCTCAACAAGCTCAACAGATACTCAATCCTTGTCAACTCTTACAATTACTTAACTTCTCAACCAGTATAATCACAGAATTGCAGAATGCCAGTGCTAAAAGGGGCCCTCAGAGATCATACAGTTTAATCCCTGAGTCTTACAGATAAAGATCCTAAAGGTCACACAGGTTAAATGGTAAACAGCTTATTAAATGCAACTGCCAGAGAAAGGGTCAATACCAAGGTTACCTGATGTACAGGCACATGACTTTCCCAAAAAACTATAATTCACTAATAAACTCTACTTTTGGATTGATTTTGTGCCAGAAGACTGCTAAATACATTAGAATTTTGTACTAAAAATGAGCTGCAAGTAAATCATAATACATTAAATTGAGAAGTATTCTAGTACATTTCCCACTGAACAGATTCAATACCAGTCTGCTTCAATTTCTAGGGTATTCCACTTTTCTTTCTTTCATTTCTACCAAGATACTTAAAAAGACCATCAACATACAGTTTCACTGAGTTTACTAGCTTCAAAACGCATCCGAGTCTTCTCCATATTTTCAATTTCTTGAACTATTTCAGCAACTGTTAAAACAAGGACATACAGCCAATATTAATTACATGACATGGCTCAATGTACTCTAGTTATATAATCTATTGACACTGAAGCTAGATGATGGGTATACGTGAACTCCCTGTTTGGTCTCTATAAATATTTTTCTGTAAGTCTAAACTTATTTCAAAATAAAAGGGAAAAAAAAATAAGAACACAGAGTTAAAGCATTTAACTTTTACACATGCAATTAGTTTAAAAAATAACCAGAAGAGACAGCAAAGTTATTTTGCTCTTTCCTTTGAGTAAATAGATATAGACAGCAGTTCCAATGGAATATGAAAACTAATCTGTTAGTGTGAATTCTATTCTTCTGGAATATCCACTCTAATGCCAATGTACAAAATGTTATAAGAAGCTACTTTTCAAAGAAAGTCAAAGGTCTATAAATAGCAGAGGGGGAAATGACCCAGACTCCAGCATTTTTGTCAGTAGGTGTAGTTACCAATCATATACATCAAAGAGATCTGGAATATGCTCCATCTCATATGTAAATACCTTTGACTGCAAATATGAAATTTACCAATGCTATCTTTCTGCCTACTAGGCCAACACATTAAGGCTAAGGTACTTACAGATTTGTAGGGGAAAGAACCACAAGCCCTGACATACAATTTATACATAAAAGGATACTGTGTCTAGAAAGGAGTGTCAATGACGGACAACAACACACCATTAGGCATGGTTGACACTGTTTAGGCTGGATAACTGGTAAACAGGGAAATCATCATATTCTTCACCATAAGAATTTAAATTCTATATAAATTTATACAAAATCCCTATTAAAAAGTTTCTTACAAAACCCACAGTCCTTGAGAGGATCATATAAGAATGCAATTATCTCAATTCAAAGTTTATTTTTCAAGGACTGAGAGGTACCCCTTGCCTCCCTAGTATCATTAAAACCAGTAGAAACAACGTAAACAGTCTCTATGAGCTGAACAGCTAATATAAATTTACTGAATCATGGTATAACAGAAAAGGGCAAAGGGACCACTTGCATTCTGCCCAATCCACTCACCCAAGTATCACTCAAGATAGAGAACATCTGGCATATTGCTCTCTTCTAAGATATTAGGGAGACTGTATTAAGACTACATGCAACTCAGGAGCTTAAATCTTTCAGGGGGAATTCTGATTCTGTATATGATATAAAGACCTGGATATAGTGTCACTCACACCCTAGTAACAAGAAAAGCCTGAATAACTTATAAAACTGTAACTTTTCTTGAATCCATCAGAGCTAAGTTCACAGAGAAACCAACTAGCTGGAAATCTAAGGAAAGTCAGATGCCTTCGAGGAGAGGGTCAGGAGTACTGGCTGACACAATTAAAACAAGGATCATCCTACTGTTGGGTAAGAAGATTTCAGATAACCCTTCTGAGGTGAGGTGAAGTCGCTCAGTCGTGTCCAACTCTTTGCGACCCCATAGATTGTAGCCTACCAGGCTCCTCTGTCCATGGGATTTTCCAGGCAAGAGTACTGGAGTGGGTTGCCATTTCCTTCTCCAGAGGATCTTTCCAACCCAGGGATCGAACCCGGGTATCCCACATTGTAGGCAGACACTTTACCATCTGAAGGCCAAGGATGAACCACCATAACTGCATAAAAATCCTGGGAAGCTTAGATGCGAGGCTCACACCAAATTCAAGGTTATTTTCTATAGACTTTACTGGGTATTCTCAAGAACTACTGAAGGAAGGGTGAGAATCAGAAAAAGTATCCCTCCACATCCAGGCCTGGGAAAGGAGAACAGCCTCCACTGCAGGAAGGACATGAAGCCCTATATCTCTAACCCTTAGGAAACAAAACCAGTAAGCCACTGAGGGAAGGTCAGCAAAACTGAAGACCCCAGAGCACAGATAAATGGAGACAGGAACAAAATCCTCTACCCTGGCAGAGAGGTCAGGAATCCCTGGACCCTGATCACTAGAGGACCCTTGCCACTTGGGGAGGCACAGGGTCACTGAGAGCCCCACCCAAGACCCAAGATCAAGGGCCTGCCTAAGACAGAGGCTAAGCTAGAACAACAGAGAACAGCCTCATGCCCCCTACTATGAACAGGACCGCCATGTGATAAGTAGCTGTAATCAGCCACTGGGAGAGAAGTGAGCATGAAAAGAGACTTTTGCAGGTACAGGTTCACAGGGAAAACTTAAGTCTGAGTGAGGCAGGAACATTTTGAAAACAAACTTCTGGTAACTCAGGCACCAACCTAAGCACAGGGGATACGAAACTGGTGGTCAACTATAGATAACTACAGCAACAAAAAAACCCTAACCAATGAACCACACACACAGTAAAGTCCTAGCAGAAGAGGAGACAAGTCCATTTCTCAGTCATTCACACTGTTTACTTCAATATCTAGCATCTCAAACATTGTCTGCTTTTAACCAAAATTTACAAGATATATGAACAAACAAGCAAATAATAACAAAATCAAACTCAGATATCACCCAGATTTTAGAACTACCAGCCAGGAAATTTAAAATAACTACAATATATGCTAAAATATCTAGTGGAAAAGATGAATAACATGCATTAACAGATAGGTCATTTCAGGAGAGAGATGACACCATCAAGAAAAATAAAATAGAAATGTTAGAAAAAAACAAAATTTAACAGAGACAACTTGACCCAGCTAACGAAAGAATCGGTGGACTTGAAAATGAGATTGATGGTATTACCCAAACTGAAACAGAAAAAAGGGGGAGAGGGAAACACACAGAAAACAACAGGAATAGAGTATCTAAAAGATGAGGGACAATATCAAATGGTCTAATAAACATGTAATAGAAATCCCATAATAAAAAGGGAGAAGAAATATTTGAAGACCTAATGGCCAGAATCTGCTAAATATAATGAAGATATCAAACCACAAATGCAACAAGCTCAAAGCATATCAAGCAAAATAAATAACAACAACAAAAAATAACAAAACAAAAACATAACAATATAGACAGAGAAAATCTTGCAGCCAGTCAGAAAAAGGGATTTACTATACAAAAAAAGGCCAAGTATTACATCATGTTTCTCATCAAAAACTATTCAAGCCAGAAGAAAATAGAATGAAAAATTTGAAGTGCTGTGAGTGGCTAAGAACCCACTGACCCAGAATTCTATGTCAATGGAAATATGTTTTAGAAGTTAAAGAGAAATAAAAACTGAGACAAACAAAAACTGAGAGAATATATTATTAGCAGACCAGTACCACATTAAGTGTTAAAGTACGTTCTTCAAGCAGAATATAAAACCAGAAATTCATCTCTATAAGAAGAAACAAAGTGCTAGAAATGGTAAAAATGAAGAGAAATAGGAAATATATTTCTCTTATTTTTAACTCCAATACTTTGGCCACTTGATGAGAAGAACTGACTCATTGGAAAAGACCCTGATGCTGGGAAAGATTGAAGGCAAGAGGAGAAGGGGACAACAGAGGATGAGATGACTGGATGGCACCACCAACTCGATGGACAAGCTCCAGGAGTTGGTGATGGACAGGGAAGCCTGGCGTGCTACATGTAGTCCAGGGAGTCGCAAAGTCAGACATGACTGAATGACTGAACTGAACTGACTCTTAACTGCTATAAAAGATAATGGTCTGTTCAGATTTCTTACTAGGAGTAAGGAGAAAACTACACAATGAAGACACTGACAAGGTGATCAAAACTGCCATCACAAAAGAAAGGCACAAAGATGTCAAATCCCTCTAGACGAGATGTTCTGAGAAGGACAAAACATCACTTATATAGTATTCTGGCCACAAATGCCAACCTGAATGTAATTATAACGAAAACACAGGGCAAAGCCAAAATGAGAAACATTCTATTTGGAAAAAAAAAACCAACAATAACAAAGACTGTATTCTTTTAAAATGCCAATGTCATAAAAGACCAAGCAAGGCTTAGGAATTGTTCCAGAATGAAAGAGATTGAAAGGACATTACAACTAAATTTAATATTGTGATTCAAAACTGGATCATGTACCGGAGGGGGAAAACAATCTATAAAGGCCATTTTGGGGTCAACTGCTGAAACCAGAATAGAGATGAAAGTTGATACTTGTACTGCAGCAATAAAAGAGAACATCTTTTTCTAGGAAATACACAATGAAGCATTTAGCAGACAAGATTATACGCCCTATTCTCAGTTTAAGAGAAAAATATGTGTAAATAAAGAAGCACACAGACAAACACATATACATTAATACATAAAGTGAATGGGACAAAATGCTAACAGGTGAATCTGTGTGCAGGGTATCTATGTATTCTTTATGATAATATTTCAAATTTCCCATAAATTCAAAATTATTTCAAAATAAAGGTTTTTTTAATGCTAAATTAAGACTTTCAGACAAATAAAAGCTGAAGGAACTTGTCTCAACAAAACATGTGCATTACAAGATTAAATGAAGATTTTCAGGCCAAAAGAAAATGACATTAGAAATCTGGTTCTAAGCCAAGAAACGAAGAATAACACAAACAGTGAAAGTATAGACATATAAAGACTTTCCTTCTCAATTTTTAAAATCTCTTTAAAGGAAAATTGACAGTTTAAAGCAAAAATGGTAAAGTATAATGACATTTATAAGAAAGAAGAAACATCTATGACAATAAAACCAGGATAGATCAAGGTCAAAATGGTGGAACAGGACGATCTGGGGTCCATTCTTCCCCTACATCAAGAATACAACTACAAGTGGAAAAATCTGCACAGAGCACATGCTGAACACTAGTAGAGGACCTCAGATACCTAAAACCAAAGACAGAAGGTGTGAGGTCCTTATGTCATACACATAGTATAATGTTATTTGAATGTGTACTGTGATAGGTTGAAGATGCAAATGGTAAACTCTAGAATAATCACTAAAAGAACAGAGATACAGCTAATAAACCAATAGTGAAGATAAAATATAGAATTAAAAAATAATCTAGAAGAAAGCAAGAAAATAAAGCAAAAAAAAAAAAAAAAACCAAAGAATGGACAAGACAAATAGAAAAGAGCAAGTTGGTAGACTTAAATCCCACCAAACAGATTAAATGAAATGAGAAAGTTTTAAACTCTACAATTTAATGGCATATCTTATCAAATTAAATTTAAAAAGCAGATCCAAACCATATCCTGCTTACCAAAAACCATAGTTTAAACACAATATGTTTAAAGAAAAAAGTGAAATAAGGTTATTACTCACAGAATATTACTGGAGACTAAAACAACTATTTCATTATAATAGATTAATTCACCAAAGACACACACCAGTACTAAATGCACATGCACCTAATTGGTGACATTCAAAAATGTAAAGAAAACAGAATATACTGAAAGGAAAAATTAAAAATCTATAAATATCCTTTGAGATGTCAATAATGTTCTCAGTAAGTGACAGAATCACTAAACATAGCATCAGTAATGATGTAGAAGACTTGAGTGTAACACCTTAGCAACTTCACATAATTAACATTAGAGATCATTGAACAAATAAAGCAAAATTTTCCAGTGCCTAAGGAACACTTACCAAGGAAGACCTAATGCTGCGTTATAAAACAAGTCTCAATAAATGTAAAGGGCCCCAAATCATACAGAACTGCTTCAATGGAATCAAATTACAAACGAATAAAAAAAGATATCTGAGAAATACTCAGATATTTGGAAACTGAAAACACTTCCAAATAATCCATGGGTCAAAGAAGAGATCACAACAAAGATCAGAAAATATTTTAACTGAATGAGAAGGAAAACACAAGAGAAATAAAAGCATATGGCTACGTACAAATCTGTAAGCCCATGTTCATAGTAGCTTCACCCAGAAGAGCCAAAAACTGGAGACAAGTCCAGTTGCCTATTAGTAGTCATTTATTCATCATTTCAAAATCTAAAACATTTCCTTTACCCTCAAAAGTTCTTCTGCCTAGTAAGTTCCCTCCTCCTTACCCTTAAGCCCTGGGACATACTGATCTCTTCTATGCCCCCAAAGTTTTGTCTTTTCTAAAACGCCAGATAAATGGTTTCAAAGTATAAAGCATGTAGTCTTTTGTATGTCAATGCTTTTGAAATTCATCCACATTGTTGCATTTATCAGTAGTTGATTCATTTTTATTGCTAAGCAGTGTTCCATTGTATGGTTCCACCACAATTTGCATACAACCATTCACCTATTAATAGACAATCTCAATAAACAACAAAGCTGGAGGAACTACATTACCAAACAGCAAGACCTACTATAATCACTCATTAAATAAATTAAGACACTGCAGTAGTGGCACAAGGATAAATAAATGACCCAATGGAACAAAACAATGTTCAGACCCACACAGAACACAGCTGATTTTCAACAAGAGGTACTAACAATTCCATGTGTAAAGGATACTTTTTCAATTAATGCTGCTACATTAATGAGCTGATCATATGGAAACAACAAAAGAATCTCACCTCTCACCATGCAACATATGCTTAAACCAATTTCAGATAAATTGTAGGCTGAAAGGTAAATGCAAAAAGAATAATGCTTTTAGGGGAAAAAAATGATCATGTGGTAGGCAAAGACATAAAAAGTAGTATCCAATGGAAAAATGCAACAAATTGGATACAAAATTTAAAATTTCTACCTCTCAAATGAAGCCATTAAGAGTGAAAAGATGAAAGGAGATAAGCAAATATATACACCCAGGAAGATTTATATCCAGAAAAACTCATGTAATAACAGAAATAAATTAAGAAGCAACAGATCCACAACATAGAAAAACTGGGCATAAAACTTAAATGGATATTTCACCCAAAAGAATATCCAGATGGCCAATAATTATATAAAAATATATGGCACCCCACTCCAGTACTCTTGCCTGGAAAATCCCATGGGTGGAGGAGCCTGGTAGGCTGCAGTCCATAGGGTCGCCAAGAGTCGGACACAACTGAGCGACTTCACTTTCACTTTTCACTTTCATGCACTGGAGAAGGAAATGGCAACCCACTCCAGTGTTCTTGCCTGGAGAATCCCAGGGATGGGGGGACCCTGGTAGGCTTCTGTCTATGGGGTCGCACAGAGTCAGACACGACTGAACCGACTTAGCAGTAGCAGCAAATGGTGAACACTATAAGCCATTAGGGAAGGAAAAATTAAAACCATAATGAGATACTGCCATGGACACACTAGAATGGCCAAAAAGGAAAACTCACAACACTGATGATGACAATGATGTGGAAAAACTGGAATTCTCATACCTTCCTGATGAGAGCATAAATTGGCACCTGGGTTTCTGTCTGTACCCAGGAAAGCTAAACGTCTGCAAAAACAACAATTTCACACGTAGGTATACATAATGCCTAACTCTGTGTGCCTATGACCACCAAGAGACCTGTGAAAGATTACTCATAACAGCATTATTCTTTAAGAACCAAAGAGTGGAAAAACCCAAGCGTCCGTCAACCATGGATATTAGTGTAATATGTCATATTCATATAATGGAATATGCTATAGCAACAAAATTTTTTTAAAAATCACAACTGTACACAAAAACATGGACCAATCTTATAATGTCATAGAAAATTAAGCCAGACTCAAAAGAATGTATAAGCTACTCATTATTTCATATTTAAGATAAAATATAGGCAAAATGAATATATGGTTTTAGAAGTCAGGAAGATGGTCATCTGTGAGGATAAAGGCAGCAACTATTGGGAGGGATGGGCTGGCCTTCTAGGAGTCTGGCAGGGCTCTGAAGAGTTGTTACAAAGGCAGCTTCCCTAAACTTTGTGATAACTCACTGAATACATTTATAACTTGTGTAATTTTCTGTTTGAATATTACACTTTAAATTTTTTTAAATCAGACAATTCTATCCATATGTTAATAACTGAAAAAACTCCAAAATTTGTGTGAGGTGAAGTGGAAAGAACAAACTATTAAGTAGTATATCTGTAAATCAAAATTTTGATGAAATAATAATCACATATATTTCTGGGTATAACAATCTTAATAATCTAATGGTAACATCTATTCTATGCTAACTACCTGCTAAGGTACAATGCTAGGACTTTATATGTATTTCATCATTTAGTCTGCACAAAAACACTATGAACTAGGTAGTATTACAACCCTTACTTAATGGGAGAGAGAACCGAGATCAGATATAAGTAACTTCCCCACAGTCACCCAGTCATAAAGCTGCAAAACTAGGACCATCTTATAGCCATGCTGTCTCAAGCAACCCTTGTATACATGAGAAGCTGGTGGGGGGTTGTCTCTGAGAAGAGAAGGCGGACAGAGAGATGAGCTGAGAGAAACGCTGGCTTATCACAGGATACCCTAGATATCTTCCAAATGAGTGTATTTGAACGTCTTAGCTATTATCAAAAATGTGTTAAAATTCTCTCTGTGGTTTATAACCTCTGAGTCATACAAAACTGCTTTATCCAGAGGGTAAATAAAATTCATTGTTTTATTACTTTACCTGATTTAGGATGCAAAGCATCACACTGGGCATTGTACATGTGTACAAATTCTTGGTGCCTTTTAATGAGCTGCTGTTTATTTCCTTGAACAGATAATCCATGCTGTTTTAGCTTTTTCTTTAAATCTCGATCTGAGAGCAAGTTATATACAGTTTTAGGCAGCGGCTTCCTTTTGTGAACAGAACTGAAAATGAGAAAAAAAGGGATCACTGAAGGTTACTGTGAATTATCAAATGCTTTTCATGTAAAACAGTCATTTACCACTTGCTCAATACCAAGGTGACTGGGAGAATTGTAGAAACATTAGTATAAAAATGGAAAAGAGAAGAAGGATCAAATTTGTGAATCAAGTTGACAGTATTTGCCTGACAGTGATGCATCTGAGGTGGTGGTAGGACATTCAGACAGAATGGTCTAGGTGGCAGCCAATACTTGGAGAGTCAGGTCTCAGAGAGAGATCACGCCAAAAGATGCAGACCTGGGACTCATGCAGAAGACTATGGACTAAATGCTATGAGAACACAGCATCACACTCATATGAAATCATTCAATTCTTCACCTCTTTAAAACATGTTTTTCCTAAAATCTGCCCATGGTTTCCAGGGAAAATTGCCATAAAAAGCTAGCTATCTCATAAGAGTACAAATGCTATCAACGGTCAGGCTATAGATTTTAGAATATTATCATACACAGCTTTCTTAGAAAAAAACCTGATGCATACGCAAAACTGCCCTCTTAAGCCCAATGCAATCAATCATTTTACAAAAGCACTAGATGAAATAAAAGAAGACCTGTTGGGATAGCTAGGTTTACTAAACTTATTATGCTGATGAAAGAAAAGAATTCAGAGAGTTGATGAGTGCATAGTATTCTTGTGAGATCATCCTCAAAAGAAGACACCTGAAAACAATAGCAAGAAACACAGCAGTGTTTTCTCTTTTTTTAACTTCAATTAGTTATATTAACAAATACATAGGCATTATAAAAAGTGTATTAGCAAATGTAATACAGGGAGCCCAGCCTGATGCTCTGTGACAACTCAGAGCAGGGATGGGGGGATGGGAAGGAGGCTCAAAAGGGAGGGGATAAATGTATAATTATGGCTGATTCGAGTTATATGGCAGAAACCAATACAACACTGTAAAGCAATTTTTCCTTCAATTAAAAAATAAAAAAAGAAAAGAATAAGTGTATCAACAAAATCACCACCTGGGGACTTCCTTGGAAGTCCAGTGGTTAAGACTCTGCTCTCCCAATGCAGGGGGCCCAGGTTTGATTCCTGGTCAGGGAACTAGATCCTGCATGCTGCAACTAAGATCCAGCACAGCCAAATGAAAAATCAGTAAATATATATTTTTTAAATTGTCACTTGGCTCTTCACTGTATCTTCATGATGAACACAATGATAAGCACTGAGCTGCAATTATAACAAAGCCCAATCAAATGACTTTCTTCTACGCCCTCCAAAAAATCAATTAATAAACATTACTTCTTTCAATGGAATATGCAGAAGTCAAGCTACCTAAGAATATTAACGACTTGAGAAAATCTTATAGACAGGAACTCCTTGACAAATTTTAATTGATCTAATCTGATTATAACCTAGCTGAGTACGTCACCTGGCTCAATGCCACAGCAATTAGGTGCTTAATAAATATGTATTCAATGTAGACACTACAACTGCAATCATTTTTAAATGAAATATCAAAATTTTGGGTAACAATTAAAAGAAACTGGACAATAATGTGCTTATCCAAAAAAAAAAAAAAGATTTTACAAAGAACTTGCATATACCCAGTGGGCACAAGGCCATGCTGCTCAAACTTTAAAGCATCTCAGAACCATCTGGAGAGTTTATTAAAAATGCAATTTTCAATCACTTTGCCACAGCAACCACCAATTCTGACTCAGCTCAGCTCTTAAATGGAGATCTAAAATCTCTATTAACAAGGTTCCACATGGAAAATCTAATACAAATGGTCCAGTGACCATGCGAGAGAAAACAGCTGAATACAGACTGAAGACAACCAAACTTTTCTCCATTAACCAATACCACCATTTCCTGGCAATATTAGTTCTTTTATGTGTCATCAATAAAGACTAAAAGTCAGAAGTAACTGTTTAATTGCAGAAAACCCTTATAACCCTCAAGAGCTTACATTTTTCTGAAGAGTGTTCTTATAATGACAGCCTGCCTACTGAACTCACTGATTATAGTGATAGTGTAAGTCGCACAGTCGTGTCTAACTCTTCGGGACCCCATGGACTATAGCCCACCAGGCTCCTCTGGCAGGCAAAAATACTGGAGTTGGGTGCCATGCCCTTCTCCAGGAGATATTCCCAACCCAGAGATCGAACCCAGGTCTATTCTTTACCGTATTATAGCTGAATAAAAAAAATCACACGAGGTAGCAAGTCCTAAAAAACATTTTGAAGGAGTTTATACAAGAATATTGTAAAGGACAATTCATTAAGTCTGTACCTAAAACATGTATTTTATTAAGGATATATGATTAAGCTTACGACTGTGAAATTCTAATGGAAAACTATTTGTTCACTGGCATTTATATTGAAAAGCACCAGCAGAAATCAACAATTTCTGCCAAGAATTTTAAAATATGAGGTACACACTGCTATATTTAAAATGGATAACCAACAAGGCCCTACTGTGTAGCACAGGGAACTCTGCTCAGTTGTTATGTAATAACCTAAATGGGAAAAGAATTTGAGAAAGAACAGATACGTGTGTATGTATAACTGAATCACTTTGCTATACAGCAGAAACTATCACAACACTGTTAATCAACTATCTTCCAATATAAACTAAAAAGTTAAAAAAAATTTTTTAATATGAAGTCTGATAAATGTTTCCTAAAACATGAAAATCACACTGATCTTTCTTCTATGATTTGGTGAAACAGTAATTCATTTAAGGGTCCTCACAATCTGAGGACAGCAAAAGGAAAAGTATTCTTTGATCACCTCTGATATGAATCTACAAAGGATGGGTTAAGGGGCTGTCATCCACATTAAGAATTGGCCTGCTGGGATACTGTGGAGAAATTTTTTTAAATATCATATACTCTTTTATGTGACCAGAGTCCAAGATCAGGATGTCACTAAAGAGAAAGGTGGTTCAATGTCTCACTAAGTGTATCTTCACAAATGCGAACTTTGCAAAATGAGTTATGAGAACAAAAAGGTTTTAGGGTTAAATAAATTTAGGAATTACTGGATTAAACAAAATCTAACAATTATGTTTGATGTAGGAATTCTCAAAGACTTCAACACACTAACTTGTACAGTGAACCTTCGTTTAAGAGAGAGAGACAGAAAACGGTGCTCCTAAGTTGTGCTAGAGTAACTGGCAGGATTACAGTAATTCCACAGAGCTCTTCAGAACCACAGCTGGAACCTGAACTTAATCATACCTGGATGAGTATATCTTTGGATAAACTGACAAGCTAAATGTGTGAGAATAAATATGATGGATGCATCTAGAAAAAGAGCGGTCCAAGCAAAATTATCAGTGCTGATTCCTTACTCTTCAAAGAGAAAATGCCCAGCTTCTATATTCCCAACTCATTCTTTAGGGAAAAAAAATTTCTAAAGAAATTAGAAATTAAAAGATTAATTAAATTAAATGAATTAGAATGAAAGATTCTTCATTAGACCATTAGATTCTCACTGCTTATGGGAAATAATCCTTGTAATGATCCAGTTTCTTTATCCCAAATCTCAACTAGGCAGCCTAAAAATCTATTCTCATCAACAAACTTACCCACTAGGGGTGAGTACTGTGCATATAAGACCTCACAGACATCTGTCTCAAGGAGTTGAGGACCACAGTGGCTATCAGACAGGGACGCAGGGAGAGATGGATGGGTACAGCACAATCCTCCATCTCCACTTTAATGGACAGGGCCAATTTTATCTGTTCTATATGTTACGGTTCACTGTGCATTTTCACTTGAAAAAAAGGTTATACTCAGAGGAAAAAGGTTAACTATCATGCTTAAAAATACTGCAGAAAGAACTGTCAACTGGTGCCCCTCACTGTAAATCAATAAAGCATTGCTGTGCTTTATATGTCAGCTTTTGCAAATTGTAACAGCAAGAGTTTGTCCCTTGGAACCTGCATTCACTGTCAATTTACTCATAAAATCTAAGTGACACCATTTTACTTTTAATCACACATACACACACAAAACCCAACAAAACAGTCCTGCCTTATCAGCACGGTTTCTGGCAAACACTCTTCCAAGTTCTTCCAAACAAACCAGACATGAGAACCAATCATTCTGCTCATTTCCACATCCCATTAATTTCTCCCATTTCCTCCCTCTCCTCCCCAGATCTCTGAATTATCACCTATTCCCTCCTCTTTCCATCCTGTTTCAGAAGAAAGGCTCTTTCTGCATGTCAAAGACACTTCATTACTGGACTTTTGCTCTCTTGCTCCTTGTATCATCTGCCCTCTCCCTGGAGATAGTATAAAGAAGGATGCTAAAGGCTTATATAATTTCCATTCTAAAAAATAAAATCTTCCCTGATCTTGCTCTTTATTCCTTCCCCAAACTGCCATCTCATCTCACGTCTTCCCTTCAGCATCAGACTCATCTAATTTGTGGCTTCAGCTTCCTTATTACCTTCATTACCACAGATTCTATAACACCTTGCAGGGTAACTTTGATTAAAATTTGATTAACTTACATGTGTAACAATAACGATCAAGTTTAATAACCTATCGTGGTTTTGATATATAAGGGAGGCAAAGTAGCGTGAGCTTACGTAAAAGGACTGGGTTGACAACTTAAATTATCTTACCCAGGTAGTTGGCAGGGGACATACACATAGAAATGCGCACATACACACACACAAACTCTATTTCACAAATTCCCTTTTGAATCTGCCCCACAGACAAACTATACAACTGCAAATTTATACATATGCAATCACCAGGGAAAATCACTGCCTTCAAAATGCAAGCCTACTGATTGCATCCTTCCAGGAAAAAAATGGGTCTTAAGGGAAGAGTATCTGATCTTCATTCACCAATGCTTAACAGAGCCTGGTACACGGTTATGTGCTTAATAATTATTTGTTGAATGAATAAATGAGTCTGTATTTTCTAAAAAAAAATTTCTATACTATTTAATGTCATGTGTATGCAGTATATCATGTGTATATAGTAATTATTCAGAATTTTTGAAAAAGTTAGATTTTACTAATTTAAACTTCTAAGATTCCTAAGAACCAAAAAAAGATTTGATGTGTTCTGTATTCAGAGTCTAGCCTTGCTTTCTCGGGCCAAGGGCTTTATGGTAGTTCTAAAATTCTAAAAGAAGAAAATAAGCCTAAAAAGAACTGAATTCTAAATCGAATTTCTTACTAAGTCAAATTTTATTAGCATATAGTAAAGTTAATTATATTTGGCAAGGTGGGAGTTGTGGAAAGAACAAGGAGAGAGAATGGACAGTCAGCTAATATTTTTAAAAGCACAAGCTAAAGTGACTAAAATGGATCAACAATTATGCTTCACTTTCTTACCTTCTGAGGCTTTCTTTCTTCTCCTCACGTGATAAACAGCTGTCTAAGTGCTTATTAATGTGATTTTCTGGAATTTTAACCCCACAAACAGGACAATCCACTATATTTTTCAAAAAGAGAAAAAGATTTTATTATTTATAGAAAGAGTAAAAATAATACAACCAGGTATCTTTCAACAACATTTAAAAATGAAATCCAACCTTAACATGCACTTAGAAAAGCAGGAAAGAAAAACAAGGACACCTCGGGGCAGCAGGAGGGGAACAGACTGCTTGAGGGGAACAGACTGCTTAAGCGGAACAGCCCTTACAAAGGCTGCTGCTGCTGCTAAGTCGCTTCAGTCGTGTCCGACTCTGTGCAACCCCATAGACGGCAGCCCACCAGGCTTCCCCGTCCCTGGGATTCTCCGGGCAAGAACACTGGGGCGGGTTGCCATTTCCTTGTCCAATGCATGAAAGTGAAAAGTAAAAGTGAAGTCGCTCAGTCATGTCTGACTCTTTTCGACCCCATGGACTGCAGCCCACCAGGCTCCTCCGTCCATGGGATTTTCCAGGCAAGAGTACTGAAGCAGGTTGCCATTGCCTTCTCCGAGTTTGTATCTACTAATCTCAAAGTCCTAATTTATCCCTACCCAACTCCCTTCACCCTTTGGTAACCATGTTTGTTTGCTACATCTGTGAGTCTCAGAAATAAGTTCACTTGTGTATATTTTAGATTTCACACATAAATAATATTATAGAGCATTTGTCTCTTTCGATGTACTTTACTTAGTATGATAATCTCTAGGTCCAACTATGTGGCTGCAAATGACGTTGTTTCATTCTTTTTTGTGGCTGTGTAATATTCCATTGCATACATGTACTATATCTTCCTTATCCATTTATCTGTCAATGGACATTAAAGTTGCTTCCATGTCTTCCATGTTCATGGCTATTATGAGTAGTGCTAATATGAACACAGGGGCGCGTGTACATTTGAGTAAGAGTTTTCTCTAGATATATGTCCAGAAGTAGGATTCCTGAATCATATGACAACTCTTTATTTTTTGTTTACAGAAACTCCATACTGTTTTCCATAGCAGTTGCATCAATTTACTTCCCTCCAATAGTGTAGGAGGGTTCCCTTCTCACACATGCTTTCCAGCATTTGTTACTCAAAGACTTTTTAACGATGGCCATTCTGATCGGTGTGAGGTAGTTTTGATTTGTATTTCTCTAATAATCAGCCTAGAATCCTAACTCCTAAAAGATGATGGTGTTAAAGTGCTGCATTCAATATGCCAGCAAATTTGAAAAACTCAGCAGTGGCCACAGGACTAGAAAAGGTCAGTTTTCATTCCAATCCCAAAGAAAGGCAATGCCAACAAATGCTCAAACTACCCCACAATTGCACTCATCTCACACACTAGCAAAGTAATGCTCAAAATTCTCCAAGCAAGGCTTCAACAGTACATGAACCATCAACTTCCAGATGTTCAAGCTGGATTTAGAAAAGGCAGAGGAACCAGAGGTCAAATCGCCAACATCTGTTGGATCATCAAAAAAGCAAGACAAGACCAGAAAAACATCTACTTCTGCTTTATTGACTATGCCAAAGCCTTGACTGTGTGGATCACAACAAACTGTGGAAAATTCTTAAAGAGATGGGAATATCAGACCCCCTGACCTGCCTCCTGAGAAATCTGTATGCAGATCAAGAAACAACAGTTAGAACTGGACATGGAACAACAGACTGGTTCCAAATCAGGAAAGGAGTACATCAAGGCTGTATACTGTCACCCTGCTTATTTAACTTGTATCCAGAGTACAGCATGAGAAATGCTGGACTGGATGAAGCACAAGCTGGAATCAAGATTGCAGGGAAAAATATCAATAACCTCAGCTATGCAGATGATACCACACTTATGGCAGAAAGCGAAGAACAGCTAAAGAACCTCCTGATGAAACTTAGAGGAGAGTGAAAAAGTTGGTTTAAAGCTCAACATTCAGAAAACGAAGATCATGGCATTTGGTCCCATNTACCCCTTGCATAGCATTGTACACAAAACATAGAATGTACTCAATAAAAGTGTTAAATAAAAAAAAAAGGATTTAAAAAAATAAAATAAAATAAAATAATAAAAAATAAAAATTACTAGGCATGCAAAGACATTAGCCACTAACCAAGAGACAAAATAATCATTAGAAGCAGATCCAGACGTGATCTGAGTAGCATTAGAAGAATTTCAAAAAAACTGACCAATATGTCAAAGAAAAAAGAAAAAATAGGCAAATGAGAAAAATAATGTATACTCTAAGAGGGAATTAAAATCCATCCCAAAAGGATAAACAAAGAAAATGAAATCTAGGCAAACAACCAAACTACTGAAAAAAATACAGAGAAAATCTTTTAAACAACCAGAGAAAAATAAGATATACTACCTCTAAAGCACAGTTCCTCAACCCTGGCATTACCAACACTGAGTTGAATAATTTTTTGCTGCAGAGACTGTTCTGTGCCTTATAGAAATGTCAATAGCATAACACCCCTAACCTCAGACTAGGACAACCAAAACATGTGCAGACATTACCAAATGTTTCCTGGAGAAAGAAGTAAAAAGAAAGAAAATCATTCCCAGTTAAGAACAATGGCTCTAAGGAAATAACAGTAAGAAATATCACTGACTTGTCAACAAAGACTATAGAAGAAAGATAACAGAATGACATCTTAAAAGTACAGGTAAAAAATCAAACTGAATCCTATTCCTATTGACAAATATTCTTCCAGAATGAAAGCAAAATACATTCTCAAGCAAACAAAAGCTATAAGAATTCCTCATCAGCAGACAAGAAATACTGCAAGAACTGTTCTTGAGCATAGAGAAAATGATTATAGACAGAAGCATATAAAGTGTCAACAAGAATCAACAGCTCCAGAAAAAAAAATATGTGGCTAAACACAACAGTATTGACTTTTAAAATACACTAGCAATGTCTTAGGGAATTTGTAACATACATGGAAGTAAAATAACTCAAAACAGTAAAAAAGAGGAATTAAATAATGTAAAAAATATTACTGTAATCAATTAAATACAATGATACATACTCCAACTGAAAGACAAAACCTGTCAGACTAGATTAAAAAATAAAATAAAATGCAACTATACACCATTTAAAAGAAACAATTTTAAAAGGATGCAGAAAGATTAGGGGAAAAAGGATGAGAAAAGATGTACCATGTAAATAAATACAAACCAAAAGAAAGTCAATGTGACAACACTAACAATAGACTAAATAGATGTTAAGGCAAAGAGAAAGAGGTGCATCTCACTTTAACAAAATGATCAATTTAATTAGAAGCCATAAACTCATACACTTTATTCATTTCATAGCATAGCTTCAAATGTATGAAGCAAAAATTGACAGAACTAAAAACAGATATGGCCAATTCACAATAATTGTTGGTTTAAATAAAAGCACATATGCATTTAAACAAACCACTCTAACAAAACAGACAAGAATCAGTAAGAATACAGAGGATCTGAACCAATTCAACTAACCAAATTGATACAATTAACAAATTTAAAACATCACATCTCACCAATGGAGAATATACAGTATTCTCAAGTATACAGGGCACATTCATTAGCATAGACCATGTTCTGGGCCATAAAGTAAATCTCAAGAAATTTACAAGGAATGAAATAATTCAGTATAGCTTCTGTGACCACTGTGAATTCACATAAAACTCAATAATGACAAAATAACTAGAAAATCTCCAAATGTTAAGAAATGAAACACCACACTTCTAAATAATTCCTTAAGTCAAACAACAATGAAGATCAGAAAATATTCTGAATTGAACAACAGCTTTAGGGTTCACCAAGACAGTCATTAGTGAACAATTTATAAGTTAACAGAAAAACTAAAAATCAATGTCCTAAATTTCCAATATAAAAGGTTAGGAAATTAACAGCAAATTATACCCAAAGAAGATAGTAGTAACAGATTCTAGTGAAAAAGTAAACATACAAAAAAAAATTGGTAAAGCCAAAAGCTGGTTCTGTGAAAAAATGAATAAAATTAGGAAAGCCTTAGCAAGAACAAGCAAGAAAAATGAGTGAAAATACAAAACACAAAAGCAAAGAATTAAAAGGCGATATCACTAAAATCCCCACAGAAATTCAGATAATAAGAGGATATTATAGATACTTCATAACAATAAAGTTATAATTTTAGATGAAATGGACAAATTCCTTGAAAAAAACTACTCATCAAAGCCAACAAAGAAACAAACAGAAACTTGAAGAGTAGTAGTATATATTAAAGAAATTCAGATATAATTAAAAACATTCCTACAAAGAAAATACATCTTTGTGACGAAACAGAAATAAAGTAAAAATAAAGAACTGCAATTGTTACAAGTCTTTCTCCTCTAGGATCTGGGTTTGGTTCAAAGAAGGTTCTCAGAAAAGCTTTTATCTCATTATAACAAAGTAAAAGCCACACAATTCAACTGCTGGATAAAACTGTCAGTGATAAATCACTTCCAAGCTACTACAAGGTTACATCTTTCAGCAAAGTGTCTATACTAGAGAGAACTCCTTTTTTTTAAATTCACAATTCAGATGCATCTTACTCTTCCAATTTGCTCTCTTACTTCAATACATACCAAAAAACAGAACATGGCAGAGAGTTGCACCATGGCAATAATAACGTTATGCCTCATGCTAAAGTCAAAATTCATTAACTTTTCCATGTTCCTGCTAATTTCAGCAGTGGAATATCACAGATAACAAAACAGTTTCTATACTTTATATATATATATACTTTATATATATATATACTTTACTATAGTAAAGGAACAGAAAATAGACACTCTCAACATAGGTAAAAGGTACTATAGGGGAAAAAAAAAGGAAGCCTACAATGAGGAAGGGATGATACTCTTTACAAGATGGTCACAGAAGATCTCACTGAGAAGATACCTATGAAAAACAGTCCAAAAAAAGTGGAGAATTCAAGGATGTGAACATGTAGGGAAACATTGTTTCACTTTTTAAGTACAAAGTCTCTTAAGATCAGAATGTGATCACCATGTTTGAAAAGAAGGGAGAGGTCACTGTGACTGGAACAGAATGACCCAAGCAGAGACAACCAGGTGAATAAGTCAGGGAGCTGCTCTGTAGGGCTGGGAGGACTCCCACAAGGACAAACAGAGTTTTTACTTTAATGAAACAAGAAACCACCTCTGAACAACATGCAGTATGACCTACTTTTTATTTTCAAGGATCACTTAGGTTTCTGTCCTTAAAAGAACTGAAAGAGGACAAAAGAAGAGTTAAGAAGGCCACCAAGAAGTTATCATCGTACAGAGGCTGATGCTGCCTGGGAGAGGATAATGTTGGCACAGTGAGGAAAAGTTGTCAGATTCTGTAGCGACAGCAAAGATAGAGCCAATCGGATTTACTGATGAAACAACAGAGTAAGTGTGAAAGAGAGGGGTCAAGAATGACTTTAAGGTTTTTGGCCTTAGCAAATTAAAAGAGGGAGCTGCCATTTACTAAGAAAAGGAAAACCATGGAGCAGCAGATTGGGAGTGGGGTTTGTGGGGGCAACAGATGGAACTAGAGTTTAGTTTTGGTTTTAAGAGGTCTAAGCAGAGGTAAGTGAAACAAGCAGTTGGATACATGAAGCTGATATCTTGGAAAGAGATCTAGCTGAGAAGCCATTCATGGCTTCCAGTCACAAATCTGGAAGACTCATAACCATGAAACTGTTTATGGCAATTTACATAACTTAAAAATGAGCTGTATGAAAATATTAATTCCAAAACTGATACTTAAAATTGAATTGCTAATCTTTCCTTCAATTTCTGTTACTCCTATATATTAAATTGAGTTGGCATTACAACACCTCACAGCATTCATCACCGACATTCAAACTGGATGAATTGTGGACTTTCAAAATAATTATGACTCAATAAAATATAGGAAAATCTTGCCTGTTAGTTAGCTATACAATAACTTCACCTTTTCAAAATGTGGCTAAGAATCAAAAATTAAAACAGGTCTCTGGGTAAACACGGGCAGTCATAAAACCCAGGCAATCAAGTCCATGGACTTTGATAACTCAAAGTCCCTGCAAATACTTGTTATAACCCAGAACACGAAACCTGAGACCATTTGGTTAAATAGGCAGAGGCCCATGAAGCACAAGTTCTTACCAGCTCCACAGGGCGTGCACATACATATATCAGAGCAATACAATATAAATACATAAGATACATAGGATAGTAATGATAGGAACAGTTTCTTAGGTTCCTCTGTTTCAGATACAGTACTATGCTGGTTATCTTTTAATATATCTCTTCATTTCTAATCCTTACAGGAATTCCTCAAAGTGTACACAATATTATTCCCATCTTTCAGATGTGAAAAAGAAGCTAAAAAGGATTAATATCTCGATCACACTCATATCAAAACTAGTAGGGTCTGAAGTCTGTGCTGATGTATGGCAGCACCCATCACAATATTGTAATTATCCTCCAGTTAAAATAAAAAAAAAAAATCAAGTAGGGTCAAGATGGAAACCTAGTTCTACCTGAATCCAAACCTAGTCTGCTTTAAACTATACTATAAGGAAAGTTGAAATTATACTATACATCCTCTTTGTTTAAATTTTTAAACTTGAAATAAGCATCTGGAGAAAAATTCATACCTCAACAGTGTATAAACCAAAGCAATAAATGATGCTCTACATGCTGAAGCTGTAAAAATTATAATACACATGCAGACTGGCTGCTATGCAAAAATACAAAAGCAACATTTTCTTACTTAGGTCAAGAATAAAGTTCCATTTAGACAACAACATTCTAAATAAATTTCCAAATAAATACATTCTAAATATGTATTTAAAAATCTAATAAATATATTCTAAATGTTGTATATAAATACAACACTTTCTTAAGAATGTTATTTTAAATAAAACTGAATCACAGTGGGGTACAAACTTGTTCCTTGAAAATAAAAGGTAAAAGAAGAAAATATAAGATCTGCATGTCAGCCCTATTCCCAAAAACCTCTGGAATTATTTCCAATACTCTTTTGGTATTTGGTTTAGAAGATTACATTTTTAAAAATCATAATATCATAAAATGGCAATGACAGATGGGAAAGAGAGGAAGAAATAAAATTAACAAACTGTAAATATCTTACATTTTATTCATAAAATTAAACTTCCTCCCTCACTGATCTTAATCAAGATTTCAAACAAGTAATGAAACTGAATAGCTTGAATTTTATCCCTACTAATTTTGCAAATGAAGTACCATAGCACTTTAGATATGACAAATGTCCAAGAAATGTTCACCATGAGGCAATTCCAAGAAGGCAGACGGAGAAGCAAATGATAAAACCCATCCCAAATCTACAGAGAATGCTTCCTACCTCACCAAACTCACTATAAAGAATACTTAAATACCCTGTTTCTTCGGGGAGGAGAGAAGAGACTGCAATCATTCCAAGGCTTCCCTTTAAGTTACCAAAAGATCTAAGACACTGTTCTTTGTAACACTCCCTGTTTCCTAGCAGAGAGGTTAAGCTTTCAATATCAGCTGAGGAAAAAAAGAAGCCACGAGATACAACTTTATCATACGAGGAAAAAAACCAAACAGTCCATCAATTTCTTTTCTTTTTTAATCCCCAATCAGTTCCTTTCTAAATATACAGCTCCATCTTTTCTCATTGACTTCAAAATCTACCTGATGAAGGACTCTGAAATAAGAAAAGCAGGACTTCCTGGATGGCTCAGTGGTAAAGAATCTGACTGCCAATGCAGGAGACATGAGTTCAATCCTTGGTCCAGGAAGATCCCACATGCTGTAGAGCAACTAAGCCCATGCACCACAACTATTAAGCCTGTTCTCTAGAGTCCCGGAACTGCAACTATTAAGTTCATGTGCCACAACTACTAAAGACTGTGCACCCAAGAAGCCAGCGCTCCACAAGAGAAGCCATCACAATGAGATGTCCACGCACTGCAACTAGAGAGTAGTCCCCGCTCACCACAACTAGAGAAAGCCTGTGCGGCAACGAAGGCCCAGCACAGCTAAAAATAAATAAAAAGGAGAAAAGCTATCACTTTAATTATAAGCATCAGAGAATCTGAGTGTCTTAATCTAGGAAAGTATACCATCTTCTCATGACTCTCAGTTTCTAGAATGCCACATTAGGCAAGTTCAAAGGAGTAAATCTGATCATCTTTAGGATGCAAACCCATGAACAAACTTGCAATTCTATCAAAAGAAATTTCTTTACAGTTTTGGGAGCAATGTAATGTACCTCTAAGAATAGTCCAGCAAGCTTGGAAGTCACTGAACTTAAGTATGCAGCCACCTAGCCATTAACTAAACACAGTACATTTTTACTAAAATTTCTTGCTTGGCTTGAATGATTAAAACTAAAAGTCAGTCAACATATAATTTGATAAAACATGCCTTTTTAAATTCCTCTGGGTGACCACTCACTAAACACCATCAAGCATTTGACAGTTAAGAAGTAAAGCTACACATCATAAAGCACCAGCAATTACATATTTCACATTACACAACATTTTATACATGCTGAGCAAATCAGAGCAAGAATTAGTGGATTAATATATAACAGGCCCAGAAACCATAATATATACATGTGTGTACACATACACACACATACGCCACCCAGCTCTGTCCACTGAGAGGGTTTAGAAGCAATGACACCCCAGTAATAATGAGCATTCCCAGGTCCATCCAGATCCTGATTTCTAAATACCATTCCCCAGTGAAAGGAACCAGGGCTGCTTAGAAACATGGCTGATTCTAATGCTGGGCACAAAAACCAAAAGATGAAGCTTAAGCATTTCTGAACTACTCGAAAGTAAGTGCCCAAATTTACATTCTAACTTGCTCTTCATACAGGAGACTTTCTGTTAAGTAAAGGAAGAGACTCTTATTATGATCAGATTGTTCACATGTGATTAACGACTGTGGTCACATCCTTTCTTTTACCCCTAAATATGCAACACTGCATTCCCTAATCCTCAAAAGTTCAAAGAGCAAAGGGAGGAACACGTATCAAAGGCAAAAGCAGTTAGGGATTAGTCACAAAATTAAATCATACCGTGCAAAATTCAAGCTTTTTACCAGTTCATCTAAAACACGGTTATTTTTCAGGTCCGGCTCTGTGACTGTCTAGAAAAGAAAAACAACAGATGGAAAAAGGTCAGCAACAATAATTAACTTGTCATAATCTCATTTTTTAAAATGTGTGCCCCATCCTCCTGAGACTCCCCATCCCAATAAGTCTTCCAAGAAAGCCTCAAAATAAAGTTCATTTATCTCATACTAATATCAGAATTTTAAAACAGTGAATCACTATCTGCTGACTGGAAGTCTGATTCAAAACTCTCCGAAGCATCTGGTAAAAACATATGCACTCTGTACTGCCTAAAATAAAACCTAATATGAGCAAGAATTCTTCTTCAAAATGGCAGCACTGTTTCCCTCAAAATTTCTCCTTCAAAGAACAGAGATGCTCTTTTAAGCAGTAATGCAGGAGGAGCCTGAGGTGCTCAAAGAGACTTTAAAAACAAGACTGGTTTTCAGGAATGGAAGAGGAAAACAATAAATCCAGTAGTTATTTAGCATGAATGATGAATAGCATGAATATTTTGCATACAGTTAATCTCTGTGTTGATACCACCTTGAGGACAGCAGCACCCCTAGTTGTTGTAAAGAGATTAGACTCGAAAGCAGAGTGAATTCAATGACATCCTGACACCAACAACCTACCAAACTAGAACTGAAACCCTTTAACTAGCCCCAGTGTCCTTTCCACCAGATTCTACTACTTCTTTTTCGTTCTTTACTCCTACCTCCATTTCCTTTCCCTTTTTACCTCCTTCTCACCTATTTCAACTACATGGAATGTTTCAGAAACTTTCACAGATTTTCTGGTGTTTTCCTTGAAGGTCTGATTTGGGCAAGAGGTAAGGGGCCAGTCAAACTAAATCTTTGCCTGCTGCACAAATACTAAAATATCAATCCTTTGCAAATAAATGATCCTTCCATCAGATTTTCTACCCACATTGAGAAATTTTAAAATATGAGGAGCCATAAAAAACATAGTTCATAAATTTAAAGTGTGCTATATCCTGATCTTAAAATTAGCTTTTTCTTACTAAAAAAACATTTAGGTTATCAGAAATCTTAAGGAGCAGTTGAACAAAGCCCAGTTCTCCATATATGTATTTTAGAAGTCTTTTCTGAAAATGTTTTTGATACAGCTTAATTCAATAATCATGCATCTTCCCATGGCTTATGTGTATACATAAAGCAGAAATATCTGTACCAATGACTTAGTTTTAAAGGAAAAAAAGAAAAGAAAAAAAACTCACCACATAACAAGTTGGACATTGTGTTTTATAGGACAGAAATTTTCTTATACAAAGAGAACAGTCTGCAAAAACACAAATGCAACATAATGAATTAGTTAAGCTGTATAATAATATTGGAACCTAACTTCTAACGTATTTACATGGTGGCACAGACGGTAAAGCATCTACTTGCAATGCGGGAGACCCGGGTTTGATCCCTGGGTCAGGAAGATCCCCTGGAGAAGGGAATGGCAACCCACTCCAGTACCCCTCCCTAGAAAATTCCACAGATAAAGGAGCCTGGTGGGCTACAGTCCATGGGATCGCAAAGAGTCAGATACCACTGAGTGACTTCACTTTCA